>JABUQX010120565.1:0-30000 GCA_015478945.1 Trachelipus rathkii | reverse complement strand
TATACATCCAGGTTACTCTTGTTGTTTTTTGTTATACAAGGGCACTGCATAAGTGTATATATAAAACCGCAACCCCATTAACTGGCCAATATCAAATGGGTCAAGCAAAGGTTGCTGATTTTGTGATTAGTGTGTTTGTGTTTGGTGTTTGAAGTGGGCGACAGAGGGAGAGAAAGAGAATGGAGAGAAAGGTATAAGAGTGATGAGGTTTTGTGTTTTCTTTTCTTTAAAGGATGAATGTTTCTGGGCAGAAGAAGAGGAAGAAGAAAATGTGTCGGGTCTTTCTTTGAGGATTGACGTTGGAATAAGAAGAGGAATGCAGTGTTTTATTATTTATCTATTATTTATTTAGTGAATGTTTTTCTGTGTTTCTTATTTTTTTGTTTATTATATTTCAGTGTATAAGCTTTGAATATAGCGAATACAGGTTACTAGATGTAATAAAGGGTTGTTCTTGGATTTAAGACGTAAAGGGTGTAACTAGGGAACGGATTAGGATTGAGTTTGTCAAAGCTTACGGTTTTTACGGATTTACGGTTTAGAGTTTTCACGTTAAGGATTCATTGAACTAACGAACAAAAGCAAAAGAGCCCGCCACTCAAGAATTCTTGGGAACTGGGCTCCTCATCGTATAGTACTGTGCATATTGTTTATATATAAATGTATAAGCTTCAAATCAATAGTTACCAGAGTAACTAATAACAAAAGGAAATCTTATTTTAAGAACAAGGAATTTATTACTTTCATTAAGCTTGACATTCTCAGGAGTTCTGGGATCTTCTAAAAGTTGGTAAGTGTTCTTTCTTATCTATTCTCTGTTTACCACTGTTTTTTCAGTGGTAGCAGAGCGTAGTTCGAAGGTGCCTCTGGCGTTGTGCGGTTGTAGGTTATTGGGTCGTCATGGTTAAGGGTGAAGGAAGTGGTGGTGATGGTGATAAGAAGGTAGTTGTGGTTGAGAGAGGTGGTAGGTGTGGGTGTCCAAAGTTTACTGGTGAAATGGATACAGAGGAATATGAAGTATGGAAGGAACAGTTGGATGTCTGGTATGATGTGTATGGTGAGGACCACGAGAAACCGGCTGGTGTGGTTTTGTTGAGTTTAGGGAGAAAGGCTTTCGAGTGTGTGAGTAAGGTGGAGTGGAGGTCGTTGGGAAAGAAAGAGGGTGTGGAAGTTATTGTGAAAAGATTAGATGAGAAGTATGCCAAAGAAAAGCAGAGAGACAGATATGATCGCCTATGTGAGTATTTTTACATAAAGAGGAAAACTGGTGAGTCTATCAGAGAGTATGTGAATAGGTATGAGTTGGTGGAGGAGAAATGTAAGGTAGTGGGAATGATGAAGTAGTAGTAAGGGAATGATGAAGTAGTAGTAGAGGGAAGCGGGGTGTGGTATGGAAGTAACCAAGGGAATCAAGGGGGTGCTAGAGGGGGTGGGCCCAGTTACGGTGTGAGAGGTGAGTGGAAAGACGGAAAAAGGCTGAATGCAAGAGATGCTTTTGGGAATGTAAGGAAGTGTATAATCTGTAGATCAGAATATCACTTTGCGTATTTGTGCCCCAAGAATGCTTTGAATGATAGAAAGGATAAAGAGTGTTCGAGTGGTGAGAATCGAGAGCAGCGGAAGGAGGATGTGAGGGGGAATGTAGAACGTGAGAAAAACAAGGTGTATGTGGCGGAGAGAAATGAGGTAGCAACTGTAACAGGTGAGAGAGACATGGAATTTGGTATGACTGATGGGGGTTATCGGAGGAGGTGGGATAGATTCGGGAATCTGAAAAGGTGTGATTTTTGTCATTCGGAAAAACATTTGTGGAAATATTGTGATGTGTACAGGGTAACAGAGAGCGAAGGGGTGAAGAAGTTGTGTTCGGTGGGTGATAGTGCGGAGAAAAGGGTGTATCCGGTGGGGAATGTGGATATGAATAGAGGAGGAATTGGTAGAGGAAAGAGGTTGGTGAATTGTGTGAAAGAAAGTGAGGCAGAAGCATGGACGGGAATGGGAAGAGGGATATCTGTTGGGACTAATACGAGTAGTGAGGAGTCATTGTCTGAGGTGGAAGGGGTGGAAAGTGTTAGACTGAGGATGAGGAAAGAGTATGAAGAGATAGTACAAATATGTGATACTGGGGATGGTGGTGAGAATGATGGTGGTAGAAGGGAAGGACATATGGGAGAAACGTCGGAGAATTGTGGAATGGAAGAGCGTGACAAGAAGGAAGAGTTAGTTGTGAGTGATGGAAGTGGGTCAAGTGAATTTAAGAGAAGGGATGTGGTGGAGGAGGTGAAAAAGAGGAAGAATAGGTTGAGGATGAATAGAAAGACTGAAAGAAAGGAAGCGGAACAGGAGTAACTATATGAGGAGGGGTGTGGTGTTGGTTTTTGTTTTTTTTTTTTTTTTTTTGGTTTTTTTTTTTTTTTTTTTTTTTTTTTTTTGGTTTTTGTTTTTTTTTTTTTGTGATTAGTGTGTTAGGGAGGGAAAGAGAAGGTATAAGAGTGATGAGTATTGTGTTTTCTTTTATTTATTTAGTGAATGTTTTTCTGTGTTTCTTATTTTTTTGTTTATTATATTTCAGTGTATAAGCTTTGAATATAGCGAATACAGGTTACTAGATGTAATAAAGGGTTGTTCTTGGATTTAAGACGTAAAGGGTGTAACTAGGGAACGGATTAGGATTGAGTTTGTCAAAGCTTACGGTTTTTACGGTTTTACGGTTTAGAGGTTTCACGTTAACGATTCATTGAACTAACGAACAAAAACAAAAGAGCCCGCCACTCAAGAATTCTTGGGAACTGGGCTCCTCATCGTATAGTACTGTGCATATTGTTTATATATAAATGTATAAGCTTCAAATCAATAGTTACCAGAGTAACTAATAACAAAAGGAAATCTTATTTTAAGAACAAGGAATTTATTACTTTCATAAGCTTGACATTCTCAGGAGTTCTGGGATCTTCTAAAAGTTGTTGGTAAGTGTTCTTTCTTATCTATTCTCTGTTTACCACTGTTTTTTCAGTGGTAGCAGAGCGTAGTTTCGAAGGTGCCTCTGGTGTTGTGCGGTAGTATATATATATATATATATATAATATATTATATTATATATATATATATATAGTATAATATATATATATATATATAAATATATATATATATATATATATATATTATATATATATATATATATATATATATATATATATATATATATATATCCTCCCTCGTAAAGATGTTGAAGTATGTGCTGGATGTTAAACAAGCGAGGGGTTGGGAATGAGATTATCGGATCATTATATTGTTTTATGTTAAAAAGCAAAGAAATGGGGCTTGGGATGGAGAGGAAGGTGATAAGGCAGGAAGTGGGGTAGAATTTAAGAGTGAGAAGTTAAGTAACAAGGTAATAAGGATAAGTATTTAGAGCGCTCGCAAGTAAATCAGTTGAATGTAAACAAGTTGTAACTGAGCAAATCTGGGAGCAAATGAAGTAAGCAGTTGTTAGCAGTGCAAAGGAAGTATGTGGATATGCTAAAGTAGGAAGTAAGAATGTTAACAGTGACTGATGGAATGAAGAGGTGATGCAAGAGGTTAAAAGTAAAAAAGAAACGTGGTTGAATGTACTAAATGCCAATGATGAAGTTTCAAAAGAAAGATGTTTAGAATTATATAATGAGGAAAAAAGTAATACTAAAAGGTGTATACATAGGAGGAAAAAAAAGAGGTTAATGAACAATTTGGAAGGAGGATGAATGGGGACTCACACCGGAATAGGAAGCTCTTCTAGAAGGAAGTGGCGAAAGCTTAAGAATGAGAAATCAAGAGGAATCAACTTAGTAATAATGAATAGGGGATGGTAGCTTTCAAACATGAAATGGATGTGAGGGCAGTGTGGAAAGAACACTTCGAATTTGCATAACATTAGCAGTAATTGAAAAGGTGATGGTGAATGTGTGTGGCGTTTGATGGTGCAAGAGGAATAGGTATTTTAGAGGTTTTAAAGTCATTTAGTAAAAGAGAGGAGGAGATAATGAGTAGAGTGGCGAGGTTGAGAATGGCAAATCTGCAGGTATAGATAAAATAACTGGTGAAATGATCAAGAACGGAGGAGAGATGGTGATTGATTGGATTTGAAAGTTGTGTAACAAAGCGTTTTTGGAGGGTATAGTTCCGATTGATTGGAGGAGACCAGTAATAGTACTCTTATATAAGGGTAACTGTAGAAATTATAGGGGAATTAGTTTATTGAGTGTTGTAGGGAAGATATATGCTAGTATATTGGTCGAAAGTGTGCGTCGAGTCACTGAAATCTAATTGGTGAAGAACAAGGTGCGTTTAGGAGTGGTAGAGGATGTGTGGATCAAATCTTTACATTGAAACAAATGATTGAGAATATGAGAGGAGAAAAAAAAATTGTATTTAGGTTTTATGGATTTGCAACAGGCGTATGATAGGATTAAAAGGGAAGCTATATGGCAGGTGTAAGTAATAATTGGGGTTGGTGGTAGGCGCTTGGTGAATGGAAGTCAAAAAGTATGTATTTGACGAAGTGAAGCGTGTGTAAGAAAATGGTGTCAAAAGTGATTTGGTTTAATATTAATAGCTGAGTGGAACCAAAAGTATGTATGACGATAGTGAAGCGTGTGTAAGAATAAATGGTGTCAAAAGTGATTGGGCTAATATTAATAGCAGAGTGAGGCAGGGAAGTGCTATGTCTCCTTGGTTATTCAATTTGTATATGGATGGGGTTATGAAAGAATTAGAGTTGGGGGTGGCGCTAGAATGATGCAAAATGGAAGAGAATGGAGGTTGCCCTACCTATTATATGCGGATGATTTGGTTTTGTGCAGTGAATCTGAAGAGAGTTTGAAAGCATTGGTAGAGAGATTTGGCCAGGAATGTGTTAAAGGGAGGGGTTTGAAAGTAAAACGTAGTTAAAGTAAGGTTATGGTGTGAGTTGAGGGATTGGGTGCGACAGTCTCGGTGTGAAACTATGTTAAATGGTGAACAGCTGGAACAAGTGTCAGAGTTTAAATATTTAGAATATATTTTGGATGAAAAGGGAATCGATGATGCAGAGTGTAGTTCGAAAGTTGTGAACGGCAGGAAGGTGACTGGTGCAATTAAATCGTTGGTGGATGTAAAGGGACTAAGTCTTGAGTGAGCTAGGGTATTACATGATGGTATGTTGTTACCAGTATTAATGTATAGTAGTGAGACTTTGGTCTGGAACAAGAGGTATAGATCTACAGTACAATGTGTTCAGATGGACAGTCTTAGGGGCATGTTAAGTGTGAGAAGAATTGCTAAAATGAGGAATAAACGTATTAGAGAGTTGTGTTGTGTAAAGAAAGGGATGAGAGAATAAATGAAAGTATGTTGAGATGGTTTGGTCAAGTGGAAAGGATGGATGACAGTCGGTTTGTTAAGCAGATGTATAGTGGAAACTGAGTGATGTGCGAGAAGAGAAATAAGAGAAGAAGAAAATATAACTCTCTAGAGAACAAGCGCACACACACGCTCACACGCGATGCTCCACTCACACGTAAATGGATACTCGCTCTGACGAGCAGATAGAACAGGTGCCGTGAATTTGTAGAGTGCCAGGAGAATAGAAAGATTGCACATTAGCACTAAAAGTAGAATGGCAGGGTAATTTGGGAGAGGGGTATGGTTGTGACCCACCTGGGCCAAGAGGTGAACCCCACATTGACGAGATGCCATAGTGAGGGTCCGACGCGATCCCGTGAAACTCTAGGGTGGATTTTCTGACTTCGAATAGTTATAAATAAATAGGTTATAAATAGGTATAAAAGGGGCGGTAAGGTTGGGCTTTCTTTTAGACTTGTTCATATTCTTCTACTACTACTTTTCTGTTTCCGGTGCACGTCACGCACCTGACTCCCAGTCTTGGAGGACTAGGAGGAGGAGGAGGAGGAGGATGAAGCGACAGAACCAAATGAGCAGTTTTGGGGGTTAACTCTTGGGGGGTGAGTAGGGGGAGGCAGATGCTCGCGGTCTCGTTTTCTTCCGCTGACATTCCCATTTTACTATCGAACATGGGTGTGGACGGGAGTGTATCGTGGCTTTGCCGTGCGGAAGTTTTATGAAAAAAAAAATTCTGTGATCGCGTCCCAAAGAGTTTTTCGGCGACGGTTCAACATTCCGCGTAACGATCCTGTTCCTCATTCGAACAAAATTCGGTCCTGGGTTAGACAATTAAGTCAACTGGTAGTTCACTACGAACAGATACACATGGCCGACGCAGATCCATCAGAACACCAGAAAATGTGGAGCGAGTAAGAGCAGCGGTAGTTCAGTCGCCTCGACTTTCTGCCCGACGGCATGCTGTTGTTTTGGGAATATCCGACCGCAGCGTGAGAAGGATTCTGCATATGGATTTACACTTCCATCCATATAAAATAATGATGGCTCAGGAATTGAAGCAAACAGATTATGTAAACCGCCGAGATCTGTGTGCGCAAATGCTTGCACAGTTTCCTCACGAGGCAGCCTTCTTCGGTAGCAACGAGGCACATTTTCACCTGGTGTGCCGTATCACGGTTTGGTAATAAAGGCCCATATTTCTTTGAGGAGGAAGGAGTGACGTGACCGTAAATTCGAACGTTATGTCACTATGCTGAAACACTTTCGTCGCATCCCAAAAAATGGAAGAGATTTGTTCAGGATTTGGGGTTGGGGAAACTTGTAGGTTCCAATCAAGATGGGGATACACTCACACAGCACGAAACTCTACTCACTGTTTTGGGAAAGAATGGTTTCCCGGACGTCTGGTCACTCTATAGGTGGTGATGGTAGGGTGGACCTGCACGGTCAACCTGATTTTTGAGCATTTGTTATTTCTTTCTGTGGAGCTGATATCTGAAAGATAAAGGTGGTATTAAAGAGCAAGTCGTTCCATCTACACCCGGTACCAGAGCTTAAGGGAGCGATAGTTGTTGAATCGCAAATCAAAGCACATTTACCAACGTCTATAATATATGTGAAACGTGCTGTTCTAAATAACCAGAGAACGGCTCCAATCAGTGTGTTACTAATAATGGGGGCCATCTTGAGGATATTATTTTCAGAACTTAAGGATTAAAAATGGCAAGAACTGCCAACCACGAGTATAATAATATGTCATCTCTATGTACTCTCATTACATTTTTATAACTCTTCAAAATTGCTCAATCGGTTCTGCCGCACGAAGAAGAAGTATAATATATATATATTACTATTAATATTATATATATATAATAATATATACTATATATAGTATATATAATATATTATATATAATATATATTATATATATATATATATATAATATATATATATATATATATATAATATATATATATATATATATATATATATATATATATATATATATTGTTATATTATATATATATACTATTTATACTATATATACTATATATATATATATATTATAAGTATATATATATATATATAATACTATATATATATATATATATTATATTATATTAATAATATATAATATAATATAATTATATATGATATATATATATATATAGACCCGCTATATAAATATATAATATTATATATATATATACGGTATATATTATATATATATATATATATAATATATATATAATATGATAATATATAATAATAGTATATATATATATACAGTATATATATATATTGAAACATCGTATCAAAAATTTACAAATTTACTAACTGAAAGACTAGCAATGTGGAAAAATTCAGTTTAATCTTACCCGTTCATAGACTTCAATTCCATGATGAATTTCAGTCAACATTAAGAAGGTAGAAACCAAAGTCGATTAGTGTGTCAAGCAATATTTAGGTCTGGTTCCTTTAGTATAACTCTAGCAAAATTTTACAAGCCGTGAAAATATATAAAAAATAATAGTATAGGCCAAAAAGAGTGATCTTTGAAAACATATGTCTACCTCCTTTTGTTACTTCATCCATATAAATATCTATAGTCTACTATCTATCTATCTACTCTATCTAATCTATCTATCTATCTATCGCATCTTCCCTTCTCCTTTCTTCTGAGTCTATCTTTGTATCTTCCATACTATCTTCTTCTGTCTATCTGACTATCTTTGCATCTTTCCTACTCATCTATTCTATCTATCCTTATCTATCTATCTATCTATCTATTATCTATCTATCTATCTATCTATCTATCTATCTATTTCTATCTCTGACACTATATTAGTTATATTTGTTCTATTCTACCTATCTACCCATTCAAATATACCTATATATCTATGTATCTATCTATCTATCTCTACCTATATCTTCCTCTATTTTATATCTATCGATCTATCTATCTGTACATCTTTGTATCTTCCCTTCTATCTTCCTCTTCGCTAGCTATCAATCTATTTAATCATATCTATCCTATATGTATTATCTATCTATCTAATTCTATCTATCTATCTATCTATTTATCTATTTAATATATCTATATATGTATTTACCTATGGATCTATATATCTAACTACCTATCCACCTACTTATCAGCCTATTTAACTACCTATTCATCTATTTATTACATCCATGAAATTAAGTGACATAATCTTGAAATTGCGCTATGGACCCATTGGGAACCTTTAGTACCTTAAGTCAACCTGTATGATCTTTTGTTAAACCACGGCACATGATATTTTGAATTACCATTTGGGCATATCTATCTGTAATATCTTATCTATCTATCTTAATATTGTAACAAATATGCACCCACTATGGTCGATTAACTTATTAATCGCTCTAAAGGTATTTTAATATTCATATTATTATTATTATTATATTTATTTTATATTATTATATTATTATAATATTATTTATTATTATTATTAGTTATCCTGCACCCATCAAATAAGGATTGGGGACGAACTTCTTTCCTAGCAATATCCACACACTCCAATACTGAATACACCCTCCCCCCAGATGTGAAATTAAGGAAAAGCTTAATAGATAAACTACAGAACGAAACTGAAACAGTCGAAGGACGAGAAAAAAAAGTAATTTGCGCATTATTACATTTTAAATGTAAGGGAAGCCTCCAAAAAACATTTTATGATGATTTTCCTCTAAATTTTCTGGGATTATCAAAATAATTATATCGTTGAATGAAAATACTTGACAGTCCATCGTGGTGGTTGAGTCGAGGGATCTCTTTAATGAAACACAATAAAAAAATAGAAGTGCCATAATCTGTTTAAAAGAGAACTATATGGATATTTTTCATATTGTAGGTAATACTCAAAAATAAAACAATGTAGAAGAGGAAAGGGGGGAGGGAGTCTTCTTTTTCATAAAAAAGAAGTACTACTGTGAATGAATTAACCAAAATTAATATAATTATTTTTTCTAAACACATAGAAAATACAAGAAAACTTATTTGAAACCTAAGGCAGTTCGGAAATTTATAAAAGAACGAAAATCATCCGTCCAATGTAGTGATAGTGCATACAAGCAACTCCAAAAACAAAAAGAATACCACCTCACCACAAACACACACACACACATACACACACACACACACACTCTCAACCACGCAACCCAACACCCATTACACATGCCCATAAAATATGAGTAAGATACGATTAAATATATCTAGATTGAGGTGAATTGAATTCATACAATTAAAAACTTCACTTGATAATATACAAATCACACATACTTGCAATAACACGAAGATAAGAGTAGTAAATTGCTAGGTGACTTCAACTATTAGATGAATAAAGTAAATATATAAAGATAGAAAAATAAAACCAATAAGGTTAATAATAGCCCTATGATGTCGGCACTACTACAGGCAATAGAAAGCAACGGCTTATCAATATATGATTGAGTCAAACGGCGAACCATAACAAATCAATCAACTACAATAAACTGGTGCAAAAAAGAAACCGAAGTAAACCCGAAAGACCAAGCCAGCCCTAAAACAATTGACGAACAGAAACCAACGCTAATTGATATGTTGGAGAGTAAAACCTAGGAATCTGATTCAAATCTTTTGTATTAAAAAACAGATTATGACGGATCATTACCCCTGTATTTTTAAAATTTTTCATTTAAAAAACATTCAAACACTTACTACCATAAATTTATAGGCAGGAACGATGAAAATTGCAGACGTACTTTTTATAAGTAAGTTAAATTGAAGGTTGACTTTTTCGACATACAGAGAATGACCAGAATTGACATTCCATTCAAAACTTAACAGCTTTATTATTAAACTCTTTTAAATACTATGTTATAGATGATTTCATTTCCTTAAACCCAAAACATCAACCTCGCGCCTCACTAAGTAGGATATGAAAATCCCATGGATAACAATCAGGGTATAAGAACTCGAATAAGTCAAAAACATTAAACTCTACAGGAGAAATTATTGAAAGATATCAATAACAATTTCATAAAAAAAAAATAATGAATGGAAGAGAAAACAATTGAAAATTGTTTTGAAGACAGCAAAAAAGAAATATTACAACAATTCAGTTTCTAGTAAATAAGAAAATAATATTAACAATTAGTATAAATATTAATAAAATGATATAATTGAAAAAGAAAAGCCAAGCAAACTCAAAACTTTGTAGAATAATTAAAAAGATTAATTAATAATATACCAATATACATATGTACAAAAAGTAATGTCAAAAAAAAAGCAAAATGTAAGTGAAAATAAAGTCAAAAACGGAGGAAGAAACTCTATGTTGTAAAACCGAACCAGACATAGAAATTGCCGAGACACTAAACGAAAAAAACATTAAACAATGTACGTCAGAAGATAAAATAACTTGAAGCGAAAACTAAATGTAACTCAACAAACTAGATGGCTCACTCATAGGACACATATACAAAACACATAACATTTGAAACCATATTTTGAAGATAACGTGGTTCGTCTCTTTTTCATTTGAAAATGGTTACTCACCCGCGCTCCTACAAAAGTCAAAAGCGAACTCTTCACATGATAACGTATAGAAAAACACCATTACAAAAAATAAGAAAATGTGATACTCCATACCCCGCACATTAACTCTAATCACATTATAATACGAAGTCGATAGCTCTGACCATAACTATCTCGTACACCGTCAGAACCAGCATAAAAGAAGGTCTCTTTTTAAGCATGTACATTTAACAAGGGGAATTGCAACCCGTAGCAACTTTCACAACATGTGCTCACGCATGATCACACCCTACTACGCGCCAATCAACAAGCCACACCCCCAGCCGGTGATAAATCTGATCCTAAAAACTATAGATGGACCGATTTCAATTACACATACCATATTAGCAAAATACTCGAAAAAACTAGTATTTAAATTCGAATAATAATTATCCTTTAATACAGTGGAAATCTTGGTTTGTTGGTAGAAAGAACAGAAATAAATATTCAACAAAACCTGAAGAAAGACCTACTATAATGATATAGATTTAGGACTAAGAAATAAAAATACTATGAAAAATAAAATTAAGATATAAATAAATTAATAATACAAACTTCATAATATATATAAAATTATAATTATATTTAGAGGATACCTTACACAATAGCCTTTGTTGAAATAACAATAGAATCATGAAGCGAATCACTGTAACGGCGGTAACAAAATGTGCAACTCACACGCTAAGAGAGAAAAATTTTATCAATGGAACCACACCGACAAATCTACTAATAGAGATTTACAAACAATAATCTATAAGATAGAGAAAGATCTCAGATGCTCGCAAAATAAATAGCGTGAAACCATATGCTCTGAACCGGCTAAACAAAAAACTAGCACACGAAAAATAACAGTGCGAGATAATCCAACCCAATAATGAGATAACTATCTCATATCATTGGAAACCAATTAAATTATTATACATAGAGGCAAAACTAACTCCAATGAATGCTATCTCAACTCCAACACGAGCTTCTCTTATCACGTTTCATTTGCAACACTCAACAACAGGCTATGGCAAACAAAACTTTCCCTAATTAAAAAAGATAAAATCGTAGGAAAAAAGAAACGATAGCACTCTCTACTAAAAAGCAGCTAGACGATAACATATAAATAAAATCTGACAACAAAATGAAAAGAATAGATTCTAATATACCGAGTTTCAACCCAAAACTATGCAAAAAACAGATAAATAAACTTCACTCCAAAAGACGACAAACCTCTTCGCCGCTGATAATCCTCAACAACTATCTTTAAAAAATATACAAGAGAGAAGATAGAACTGAAATCAAGCATAAAAAGCAACATGCCCAAAAAATACTTGAGAGATCTCCCTAAAAAAAGAAAAAAACAGTAAAAAAAGTAGAAAAAAATATATAATAAAAAGAAAACATTAACATTGAGAGACAGAAAAATAAACACAGACAAAGAAACTGACAAGCCAAGATACGTGAACTAAATCTGATATGTATTCACAATTATATATTCAATTAGCCAAATTGAAAAAAAATATAATCAAAAGGCAAAAAACAACAATGTAGAAACCAGCAGTCAATAAAGCAAAACTTTATAAACAGAAAAAATTAATATAAGCTCGCAAACAAAATAGGCAAATAAATTTTTTTTTTAGGTAAATAAAATATTTTTTATTGGCAAATAAACCAATGAAATTGTAAGCGAATAAAATAGCTAAGAATGAATAAAGCACATGGTATCTCCAGTAAGGAACCGGGTTCCTCTCTGCTCAAGGTGGTCATTGATTTTACGAAGATGGGCCAAAAGTATATTTTTGCTTGCTTCATCTTTCTTCAAAAAGATAATTTTTTTTTTTTTATAATATAAAACTTTTAGAAAAAGACTAATAATTCCATAAATTCAAAACACCCACTCAAAATTCGTAAATATATAATTAAAATAAAATGTAATGAAACTTCTCTCATCCATTTAACCTCAAAAAGGTAAGAATATTACAACTGCAGCTAACTATTCAACTAGTAGCTAAAGTCTAAAAATATATTAATAAAAATACAAATACTGAAAAATTTAACAATTATCAAAAGTCACCAAAATCCAAATAGTCAACCTAAATGAGGTTATCTTTATACTTTTTATAATATCATAACAAGTATAAACTAACAATAAAAAGAGACTATATATTTAAATAAGTATATAACTAAGTATAATAAAATTATACTATAATTAGGCTATATTATAAAGAGGAGTTTATAGAAATGACATAAAATAAGTTATTTGTACATATTATTAACTATAATTATATATTAATATATATATATTTAGAATTAATTTTTTATTTACGTACGTAAAAATAAATTATTAATAAATAAGAATAATATCAATATAATCATATTAACATCATCTTATTATTATTAAAAAATATAATATTTTATATAATAATAATTATATATTATAGTTATATATAAACTATTAAGAATCTAATATAATTATTATTATATATAATAATATTATAACACTTATTAAATATATTATCAGTAATATATTATAATAATTTAAAAATAAATATATAAAAGAAATTATTATTATTATATATAATTATGAATATTATTATTTTTATTATATAATATTATTATATAAGCTTTTTACATACTTACTTCTTCACACATGTATTTATTTCGTTTGTAACGGAAGCGTCTATCCATTCATTTTTACTGATTGAATTAAGTTGAATCTATTTTTAATTAGTTATTATTTTATTCTGGATGTAACATCAAAGATATGTCGGCTTCTCAAATACTTGTTAATGTTATTATTACCATTATTACAAACTCAAGTTATCCACATTAATTTGATTAAAAATATAAAATAATAAAATATATTATTATATTTTATGATTATTTATTGTTGTTATTACTATTAATAATTATACCAAAAAAATGTCAAATCCAAAAATTTACTAATATAATAACTAATTATTATAAATATTATATTATTATATTATTATTATTAAAATTATTAACTGTGTTGTTAATCAATTAAATCAGGATCCTTTAATTAACATAGGATTAATTGACATAGTTTTTAATTACTGTTATTATCTCAATAAGCTGTATTGTTATTGCTGTTCTTTTAGTAGTATTAAAATATAATAGATTACTCTAAGATATATAATTGAAAAATAAGATATTATTAAATTACTTAGATTATTATTTTTCTCAGTTGTTATTATATTAATTATTAATTCTAGTTATCATTAATATAGAATCTTATAAATTAGTTATCACTTACTTATCGAATTCCGACTTAAATTACTCTTCATTATATAATAATATTTAGATGATAATTATAATAAATTATTCAATTTATTAGATAATTATTATTAATTATTATTTAATTAAAAAAAACTTATAATTATATTATCAAGTGATATATTATTATTATTAATAGTATTAATTTAAATTATTATTTATCATTCATTATTATTTTATAATAATATATGTAATTGCAATTGAAATCGCAATTATAATTATGATTATGGGATTATGATAGTCAGTTAAATTTAAAATAATTACAAATATTAATTATATGTTGCATTAAATAGATAATTTTATTATTATTATTATTAATTATGAATATTATATTATTGTTATTGTTATTGTTTATTATTCTTATAATTTTTATACTTATTGTTATAATTTAATTTCCGGTCTCAAAGGACACGACACTTGTGTGTGCGCAATTTAAGAGACCCATTTCAGAGACTAGGGAAATTATTTTGTTATTATAATAATGCTTATAATGTAGATGTAAAATATTGTATACAATCGTAAATTTTCTTACGCTGAAATAAAGTTTTTTTAAAAATCTGAAAAAATTGAAAATTATTATATTATTCGTCTATGTATTTATTATTATATTATTATTGATTTTTATTATTTTATTGATTGGAATGTGATTAATTATTGATGCATGATTGCTTGTCGGGAGGCTGATCCATATAATATTAATATATATATAATAATTATATAATCTCAAATTATATATATATATTATATAAAGATAATACTAAGTAAATATATTAGTATATAATATATATATATATATTATATATATATATATATATCATATAATATTATAGGGTGATGAATCAAGGTTTAAAACCACAAATATGTTCAATCCATATTCTTCAAAATAAAAAACTACAAAACAGCTACCGGCGAAAAGGAATAATTGCTGGAATGCTGGTCCAATTTTAGTGCGAAAATGTAAAAAAAAAAAAAAACAAAATAATTGTATCTTCGCAAAAACTAATGATACAATTAGGCATACAGCTGGAGAAGGCGCAAATATCATTTTTTGGAATCCGTGTAGGGTGTAAATTGTTTAGATTTTGGAAAAATGTAAAAAAGAATAAAAATGTAAAAAAATTATTGTTAATAATACGTATCGTCCTCTCTATGATTAGACGAGCCTATTTATCCTAGAGACCTTTTATTGGCGCTCTATCAGATATTAAAAGACATCATTAGACTTTCTATTTAAATTTTGCTCCTTTTTAACTAAGAGAAGAATACCTCTCAAGTGGTATTTGATTATCCGCACCGATGGCAGGAGTCAGGGTCTCCCGGCCTTCCGGAGAACACGGGGTAGGACTTATTCCCCCCCTTCGGGGAGGGTCTCCGGTAAACCCCCGCTCTTTCGGTATTTGGGTATCGCGGGGGATCCTCCGCCCCTTTCCTACGGGTATGGAAAACGCCCCCCCTGTGTTCCCCGTTGGGCTCGAGCCCCCTACATTGCCGTGTGTAATACCTTTAACAAATAATATATATATATATACAATCTATTATCCCATATATAACATATAATATATTTCCAAAATAAATTTTCCTTTATCTCCAAGCTACAGGTGAGGAAAGCTGATTTGGATAAATATAATACCGTGTTCACTAATGTACAAGACAAATCGTACTTCCCGAAGATTGCAAAACTGGACAGGATGAGGCGACATCATCGGCGTGGCCTTTACAAACTTTATTCTAATAAATTGATTCAACTTGATAAAAGGGAGTGAGGAAAAACGGAAAGGGCAGGGCTTTTGATGAGAGCGAATGCACCACTCACTAGGAGAATAATCCTCAATAGTAAATCTTCTCTAATTAATATATCTCTAGCCAATGTCAATATAACTATTATCATTCCTATTCATTTACTATATATATAATTTGTTCAAATAATTTAAAATGTAGAAATAAGAAGTCACATTCCTTTAATAAAATATTTCATTTCAGATTATAAAATTATATCTTCCTTGTCAAACAAAAATGAACCTTAGCCGCACGTAATTTCAGCCTTTATATTCATCCAATCCCTAATAAATACAAAACTCTTGTTATATAATGAATAATAAATAAATATTTATGTGAAATATTTAATTAGAAAAGATCGAAGATTCATCTGTAATAATAATCTTTGAGAGATGAGCTGTGCGTTCCGGTGGAATACTTTTACATTACACATGAGAGAAGAGAGAGAATAGAATAAACAGCCTGATTATACAGTATTAATTTAATTCTTCAACATCGAATATTCGATCTGAAAAATATAGTATTGATTAAAGAATTATATCTAGAGCAGAAATTATAATAACAAATGGAATAATACTTCTTATGTTAGAAAATTATCATTACAAATGTGTAAAACGGAATAAATTAGATACCTTATCATGTTGTTACTGCAACATGAGATAGACATGGATAAACGATGCATCGGTCACTTCAACGAACAAATGAGGAAATATAGTTAAGCTATCTATAAAAGACCATAGAATTAACAAATTTATGCGAAAGGTAAAAAATAAATATGAGCGAAAAACTGAAATTTATTAACTAAGAATAATTTCCATGGCGCTAACAAATGAACCAAGAATATTATCACAAGAATTATCTAAAATGATATATCACATTAGATTCAACTTCTATAGATTGCTAAAAAACAACAAAATAAATTACTTTAACTGGCTATCGTAACAACATGTCTTTTGACATGACTCTCTCACACGAAAACCAGCGTCAGACTCTCTCTACTAATTACAAATGCCTGCTACAGGGTCTATTACCAATAATTTCAGGGTTATCAACAGTTACCCGTACTTAGTAGGCCAAAGAATCATGGCTTCAACCTACTTTAACCTACGTTTATAAACAATATTGAAATTAGATTTTAAATTGCTTGTTTTTTTTGTCTCCTTTATTACTCTATCGACGAAACATAAATATTAATGTAAAATATTAATCAATTTGAGCATCCCACTATTATGTAATAAAATTAGTAGGAATAACGGTATCTTAGATACAAAAAGGAATAAAAGCAGTTATGTATGAACTTATATCATTGATGTTTTGTACATTGAATATTTGAAATAAAAATACAAGCATTATAAATATTCGATATTTCTATTATGGAAAGAAGATGCACCACATAATAGAAAAAATATATATATGTCATGAATAGATAATCTTACACTTTCTTTCTCAAAAATCGTATTCCATTATTTCAATTTATATTATCATTCACATAGATCATAATAGGTTAAGCATAGTAAATATATATTCAGGGTAAAAAAAGGATTAATAACATATAAAAATAAATAATAATATTAAATATAATCCAAAAACAAAACACATAACTTACTGTAATCTTAAAATATATTCATCTTGCAACTCAATTGAAAAACATATACCGAATATAACATTTAGATGCAAACCAGCCATTTTCAATTGAAAGAAGATATAAGCAAACACGCAAGCAAAAATAGCACACCAGAAGAAATCGCACCTATAAAAACACTAATCAGAAAAAACTGAAACAAAAACAGTTGTACCGTACCTTCGGCAACTTCGAAGAACTCAGCGAACAGGCAAAGATTAGAAGGAATCATCGGGTGACTATCAAAGGCCTCCGAGTAAACTGGTTAGAACTAGGACGGCTACACCTCCTATTAGTAAATACTGAACGAAAGAATTTAAGACACAAGACAGCACAAACCAAACAAAGCAGAAACATCAGATCATCACCCGATATCAAATTTAAATAGGCGGACTATGGAGATCTGATCATCCCACCATCTCGTAACACCTCCACACTATCCATGAATATCACGAAATAATACAGTTTCCCGCACTACTCCGATATATCTGAATCAACTCACAGAAAAACAGAATGACTACTACTCCATTAATAATATTATTAAAACCCCGGAAAACCTATGAAAAAGCCAAACTTGACGAACAACTACTATCAGAACGATTAAGATATATTCCTTAACAGCCGACAAACGACGAGATATGACTAACCTGATACTGCGGCCTGTAACCAAACTATTCTACATCATTGCTGACGTATACAATGGGATCTACCACATTTGAATAAAGGCACCGAATTCGAAACAATGAAGAAGACCTCTGATTATACTTACCTTCAATGGTCAATCTGAGACATGCAATCTATTAATCATTGCACTTCTGATATGATTGAGGGAAACTGACATTTTTCATCTTCAGATCAATCTAGAGACTAAACTTTACTTCAGCCGCTTTCATCCATTAACCACTAACCTCCTTCATTGAAATTGAACTTCTTTTGCTTTGAAGAATCCGTTTGACATCGCAATCATCATAATTTTCCTATACCTCGTTAAGGAGAAAAAACACAAATTGGTTACTAACAAATTCAAGAATAGGTTCAGGAAAAATTTTAAAAATTATCGCTATTAAACAGCGATCTCTCGATCCACTTTGCAACCAACAATCATAGTAAGATAAATAATCGTTCTCCCCCAAAATCCGCCTGAACAGACCCACAACGCGATATAAGGCCCGGAAACCAGAATCACACTCACCAACCGTCCTTGTGTAATTTCTTACGGTAATCCAGAAGGTTTTATATTTAATATGTAAACCACGACTACCACGAGAAAATCCCTATCCAGAGCTTATTACTTACGTTAAGTGTCTGGGTTATATGGAATTTGTTACTGTATTCCTAATTCCTCCTAACCCTAATTTAACTCCTCCTCATCTCAACCGCAATCAAATCTCCGATATACCGCCTCAATGTAGCTACGTCATTTTAGCTCTTCATCGACTTTGGTTTGAAATCTGCAAACACTTGTATTCCATCTCAGCACAAACCTCAACTCGCACATTATACTACGCAGAAAGGACTATAGAGTCGCATGTTACAGCATACTCTATACTACTTCGTAAGATAAAAAGACGTCTATTGTCAACACGGATACTTAACCATACAAGAACAATAATCTAGTGCACTTTTCCATAACCCTACATAACCCTTAAGTCCGCTCCTCATGCTGTAGGTATGCTGTTCAAGCACAAAATCTGACACAGACGAATTCGGAAGGACACTATCAAACTACCGAACTAGGAACCCAGTCACGATCTACCCTACTCTTTTCATAGAACCATCCAATAAATCGCTCAGCGAAAAACAAGGTAATCTCTATCTGGAGGCCGCTCCCATACCCTCATACCACAGCGTAGTCCCACCAGGCTGACTTATAAACGGTGGCCCATATCTATCAACATCAAACCCCCCCAACCACACCCTCAAAGCCACTCGACAGCCACAACCCCAAAAGAGTCGACACTCCGAATTGGAAATTTCGACTCATATTCGTTTATTTTTCCAAGCTTACCATACACAATAGCTTTTAGCCATAAAAACCCCGCTATGATAAACATAATATCACCCAGATCGTTATCAGACAAAAGACAACGCCTCACGGAACACCTATCCTTGCGTGTACAACAACCGCTCCCATACTGAACCAACGCAACACACCCACCCTGTGCTCCAATCACTATTGTATCATGCACCAACCTGACGAACTTGATAACTTCTATGAAAGCAGAGCGTTGCTATCTGTGAACACACACCACATTTCCATTGAGCAAGGTAATTGGGACACAACTTCAACGACCTTGTAATACCCGCGAAGGCTCTTTGAAACTACGAAAATCTCCCAGAATACATTAGCAACCTCCAGTATTTTTGAGAACTAAGGAATGGCACAGTAGATCCACACAATTGATAAATCTATGTGTGATACTCCTAAAACGGCTGGATATGCAATGTGCGCGCATTACATTCAGCTAATACAATAGCCATGCAACTGCTTAGGGAATTTCCCCTTAACACGTAACAAGAAGGACATCTTTTTACAAAATTGCTGAACAAGCTTTTGATAACTTCGCGAACTTGTATACTGAGTTTCTCGATCTTATACTTCCGTGCGTACTCACCATACTCACAGCATCCCCCCACACATGTGAACCATGCTCGCTCAGACTACCCGCCTAGGATTTTGAGTATCCTTAAAACAGTCTTAAACTAAAGCACCATTTGACTTCAAACTAAGACACGAAACTCAACTCGCAATACTACAATCCCTTACAGTAACGTAATTAAAAGAAAATCTCATTACCAATAATATCATTCCCTAGTGCCCAATCTACACCATGAACTGAATCTGTGTATATCCATTTTTCTCTTAATACTAAACTACACATACTCAACTAATACAATATAGCGAGCTCAATCTTTCACATACTCTTCTGTTTACTAACACGCGCTAATTATAAATCAAACATCATCCACCTCAGCAACGTAAGATTTATTAAAAGACTCCTTATCTAGCGAATCATATGTAATGAATCAATAATTTGACACCAAAAGAAAACCATAATAATTCAGCGTAGAAATCGATAATCCCGCTAGTGACATACATTGAAAGAATGTCATAGAAACAAATATTTCTTTTTACTTCAATTAAAACAATATTTCAATGGGTCTCATCCCAACAACACTCGCCAAGAATCTCAACCATTCTTAAGCCTACCCCCAATCTGCGCCACAACTTCTGACGTCAAACGATCCTTGCTTCTTTGAAAATTATAGCACCAGCGCGTATCCTATGTAATCGATTAGATCTTTATGGATACCCATAAAACTATATTTCCAAACTCTTAGATTAATGACCCACGTCATAGACATAAAGAGACTTCTGTAAATCAACACCCGGTCTACTCCTAAGCTCATATCTCTAATAGCGGACCACTTGACCCAGAACGACATCACACACTCTTAGCAGAAGCCGTAAAACCACAGATTTGATATTGGTCTGTCGTTACCTCGTGAATCTCTCTTAGTGCGAGGACTGTGCACACCACACTGCCGGACCATATCTCCCACATACTAAGGCACGTTACAGTGCATTAAATAACCAACATGAATTCTTTTATTGAAGTCTGGAAATTGCAAGATAAAACGGATTCTACTCACACAAATCGAGATATACAACTTTTTGATCCATTGAGCGCTATCAAAAAGCTTTTGTCCACAGTGTTCTTCTTCTGCATTACCCGGAATACCAACCCCTTTTAAAAGATGCTGTAGACACTACTCCCTGCGTCCACTCACAGACACCACCTGTTAGCCCAACCAACACCAGCAATAACACGAGCGAATAAAAATACACCCAATTGCCCACACCACACCCGGAGTCTGCTAAAGCTGATCACAGTCGAACCCACCACGATCCCAAAGAAAATACAAAATCCATCACCCAGCCCCCTCACCAACCAAGGAAAACACAGTCGCATACCAGCTTGAACTAATACCCGTACAAACCCAGAAGATACAACTGCCCAACGGGCGATCAGACCACGAACACAGGCTACTTGGAAAACTGACCTTGAAAAGACTTCTCAACTTTTTACACTCGGATCTGCCAGGCAAGACAATGACCTCTCACACTAACTACATATAAGAAAAACCCCCGTCCCCCTAAATAACAGAACTCTAACAGAACTCCACAGCGATCCCTATTTTATGCTAAAAGTTATACTCTTTCCAACACTTTTGGATCTATTAAGGAGCTTCGCTTTTCATTATATAAGAAATCAAAAATTCAAGATACTAACTAATCTACTAATAGACTAACTAATGAATAATGTGTGAACTCTATGTGTCTAGAATCTTATAAAACCACAATGAATTCGTTCATCTCAAGCATAGCATGAGCGCAAGAAAGAAAACAAAAGACAACCATTATGTTGAAATACCTAAGCAGCACTGGTTGAGAAAGAGCGACTTCCATTAATTTACAGAAGACCTGAGAAGAATTTCTAACTCCATTTGGAAGTAAATTATAATTTATAATGATAATGTCCTCTATGTGTAGAGAATGCGAGATATTGGCGACTATTCTATTTAAATCGACTTCTTACGCCATACGGATAATTATGAAATTAAGATTTTCAGACTTTAATTAATACTTTTGGTAAATTTCTCAACTAAATACTTAAGATAAATCGTATATTTGCTAAACATCTGGCAATGCCAGGTTTTGTAAAGAGAGAACAACAATATTTTATTCAATCTTCTTAAATCTTTAAAATAACTTCCGGCTTTAGACTCCCTTTGACTGGAAGAACTAAGAGAGGATGTGAGTGAGGTGCGAATGTATGAGGATGCTAGTTAAATATCGGAAATTACTCTAATAATAAAAAATATAAATAAAAAACATAGGTATATCACACCTACCAACAGCAACCCTGCCATTTGTTTCACCCAGCCTTATCAATATCATGACCTTGAAATTTCGTGCGAAAGGAACAGATTTGCAGGAACTCCACGTATAGACATACGTCGGACTAAACATAACTCGGCACCGTATATATCTATAATAAATAAAAATCCTAATACTCGCGCGAAAAGGGAGACATACGTCGAGCACGATCGTTTACTAAGGAGCAACTACTTCTCTTGGATAGTTTCTATTAGAAATCAAGTATGGTTTCCAACTTGAATGAACGACCAATAATCCAATGTTAACACCACTAAAGTACCGCTTCTTTCTTCGACTTTTGAAAGCAGGATTTTCCCTATAAGCATCCGGAAGGTAAATCGAACCAGCGCTGAGAAAAGACCCTCGGAGAAACTCGTATCTATCCCGGTTTATGCTACCATTGAAATATCTCAAGAACTACGAGAACCCAACTAGCAGCTCAAATTCACCATAAACACCCATTGTATTAACAAGTTGCTCTACATATGTGACTGCGTCATAATCAAATGCGGGAGCGGAACTAAATAGAACGACACAGAAGTTGAGAAAACTAAAATCTGTAGCTCCGCATACTCAATTCATAGCACACAACATTAAAACATCCTTGCCCAAAAAAATGACATTTGAAACAATATTTTTCTCAGAAACGAGATAAACTTCCATCAGGAAGAAAAAAAAATAAATAAAAATTAAATAACAAAAAAATGGTAAGGTTCCCGCCCTCATAAAAAAATTATGATAACGGTAAACTAATCAAACGGAAAAAATATCGTCTAGAAATTGAATAATAAAATTTATAAATTGAATTACTGATTACTAGCTAAAAATTAAAATACGTTAAACTTTCATCAGGTCTAAAATTGAATAAGTTCTATAATGAAACCTAAAGTAAGCTACTATCGTGCTCGAAATTTAATAAGATTTGCGTATTGTACAATAAAATTAGAATAACTCAAAGTACTCACGGTATCGAATACTTATAAATATCGTCAGATTAAGAAACAATCTCCTTATCTTCATGACACATTCTACATGAATTAAATAATGGAATTCCTTACCCTCACATTCAAATGAAGCAGAGACGATCCCAACCAGATTACTTGGAATGTACTTGTCCCCTTTTCATCATCCATAATCAACATTTCATTCTTTAAATCAATAGAGATGGGCAGCGAAGCGAGTATATCAGTGCCTAATAACATATTCCCACTGAAAGTACATTGGTTATTAACAATGATTACATGAATATTGAACAATCTATCGTTCAACAGTAATCGAGAATTCAACAGTTAGCTGAGTAATTATATAACACGACACAACAACACTAAAATACGGATCACTCAGCCCCCCAAAAATCCACATCCCCACTCTAGCAAGACTTTCCCAGATATGGATTTTAGCATTATGTTATCCTCTTTCAATCTAAAGGATAGTATTTTCTTAACCTTTCGAACGTCCCCTGACGTAATAAAGAAACACCCGACCCTATGTCTAAATAACTTGACATCTCGTAGATAAACTCATACTCTACAGTGAGTTTTACCTTTAGGAAATAGCTCTTACCTATGGCAGGATTATCCTCTATTTTATACACATTTGAAACAGACGATGTATTATTGAATATATTTGTAATATTAGCCTCTAATGGCGCAACTACGACGTTCTGAGGCAGAAAACTCGTAGCCTTTCTCAAAAATTCGACTTAGAAAAATCAAGAAAACTGATCCTGATTTTGATCAAAAATCGGCGGATTACGAAAATTTGAGCAGCGATTTCGTACTGAATTATGCGGAAAATAAGAATTTCTAGAATACATTGCAAGCCTTTGTGAGTTATATTTCTCAGATTTATAATGAAATTGCTTATTTGGATTATAATTAGGATCCAATGAGTGCACTTGAGACTCTAAATCGTTCTCTGAAAAATGGTACGTGTGCGGAGAATTTGTTCTACAACCTTTGTTTCCGGCGTTTCGCAGCTCGGTTTTTGAATAATTATTTGACCTACCTGTCATGCGATTGTCATAATTTGCACCCTTATGATATGAATTTGGCATATTATAGCAATGATTTACCTGGTAACTTCCCCTCGAGTTACTTTGACCCCTATGAAAATTGGAATTTGAACCCCTATGAACAGACGAATTTCTACTTGAACTTGTCTGATTTCTATCGTAATTTTCTCTATCGAATGGCGTTATAACTTTTACCCTCTTAATACCCTGAGGTGAATAAGGTTCCCAGGATGTGCCCTGGCAGTTTCTTTGAGACCCCCGCATATGTGGCTTGTAACACATTGAACAAAAAGAGTTGAACACGCATTCAGAAGTATGGTGGGCATGTCTTTCACAGTTACGACAAAACACACCTTTTTGCGTATTCTGTTGCTTTGGAGATAAGGAATTTGCATTTGAAAATGACTTTTGAGGATACCGAGGCGTACTTTTTACTGTATGAGCCTGGTGAAAGGATTGTGGAGCCACATTTTTCTCAGTTTGAGTATGATACACTGTGGTAGAAAAATTTGGATTTGGAACTTTACTTGACGCCGAAGCAATCTTGCCGTTATTTAAAGAGTGAGTTTTCTTCAAATACGTTTGAATCTGCTTAGGAATTGAGTTATTAACATCAAAATCTTCGTGTATGACCCGTTGAAATTGAGGTTTAGCATTTGAATATAACATAGAAAATAAAAGTAAACGACGCTGTTCGTCACTAAACTTTACGTCATGCATTAACGCCGCTGAATCGAGGAAAGTTTGTAGAACTTTTTGAGCTTCAGTTATGAACTCTGGAAGCGAGTGATTATGAGACCATTTTATATTTATGAACTCACTGAAGGCTTCGAAGGAACTAATAGAGACCAAAGGATTTAAGCAATATGACAGATTCTTCTTAAAATCTTCCCAATTATCAGCCCGGAAGAGTTCCGGTGTATTTCTTATAAGATATGAAGCATTCCCTTCCTTCATATTCACAAAACGTACATAGCTCCGCAATTTCTCGACATCAGAGGTTATCTGTTCATCCTGGAAGTATAAATCTATAGCCGTAAACCACGATCCAAGCTCCGGACCTACCCAAGAGTTGTTTATAAACCCTACCAACAGAGGTATGTTAGGTTTGGAATGTCTCAAACGGTCAATGTTCAACGTTTGACGCTCCATGTTTGCGGAATTATTTAAATGAGAAAAAGAATGGTTATTTAAATCGACGGATTCAGCCCCGTGAGCTATCTCTTCAGGAGGACTTTGCTCCGTGTGAGGAAACTTCAATGTTGTCCTCTGTATCAGAAGGCATTTAAAAATGATGAATAAATTACGACCAGAAAAAATATTAAACCCTATCTTCAAAGAACACGAAAAATTCCACAACAGCAGAAATAGAAGGAAAATAATACAATAAGAAACCACGTAAGAATGGAATGCAAAAACTTACTCTGGCGTACACTTTCTGGCAGTTGCTTCAATGAATACTTCCGGACATAAATTAGTAAATAATGAAAAGGACATTTGCCTTCAATAATAATAAATATTAAAATATATATAGTAAAAAAAAAAAATAAATCTTTTTATTTGTAATAAAAAAAAAAAAATTAATTTCACTCTTAATATTTAGGAAAAACTCTCCCAAAACAATGCCTTATATCCTCGTTCCGATGCAGCAGAGGAAAACTTCTTTTTCGATTTTTTATGTACTTTCTTTGATCATTGGAAAATCTGAAATTGTGGATTTCGCTGAAGAATGCAATCTCTTCTTTGACAAGTACCTTAAAAAAGATAAAGAACATTAATATACATGTAAATAAATATGTATAAACAAAACAATATGTTTATACAGAGAACAAATATATATATATATATATATATATATATATATATATATATATAGTATATATATATATATTTATATATATATATATAATATATAAAAATATATATATATATATATATATTATATATATATATATATATATATATATATATATATATATATATATATATATATATATATATATATAATTATTTAGTACTTGTTTAGTACTTGTACTTAGGCTTGTACTTGACCTCCACGCTAATTTTAAATATCCCAGATTTCATTCAGATAGCACACTTCACACAAGTCACCTTTTGTGGCTATAATAAATTTGTGAAAACAAATGGATAAATTTTTATTTTGAGTTGAAAAATTTTCATACAAAAAAAATACTTTTTCACTGCAAACTGGAGAATTGAGAACAGATAGAGAGGAAATGAAGAAGAAGAAAATATTTTTAAATTTTCTGCAAAATTTTATTTGCAGGTGATAACCAGGTCAATGTAAGGATTTCATTATATAGAAAGAACTATTACGCATAGGCCTCACACATTCGTACAGGTGGTACACAAACTATACAGTATGATATATGTCCATAAAATATATGACATATATGTAAAATATATAAATTTCAATAAATATTTATATCAATATTTATTCTAGATGCATTTCAGAACATATTAAAAACATCTGTTAAAAAGTAAATAAACAGACGACAAAATTTTACAGTTATAATACAAGTCCCGTATAACTGCGTACAAACTGGAAATATCTGGTATGAAACCCAATGAACCCGTCTATAGTATCTTTACTGTTATAAAATCAACCCCGTTATTACATACAAAAACTAGCCTCCGACTGCCTATCTTGAACAATTAAGAAACTAGAATATTCTACGCTTCTACGAATACAAAAAATTAAATAATAAAGTATTTTATACTATTTAATTATATATATTCTATTTATATATTGAAGAGGTGTGCTACATTTAAAATAATATAATTATTGTTCAAGCAAATATAAAAGTTTTTTAATTGTTAAATATATTTTAACAATGAGAATGAAATATTGAAACAAGGATTCTATGTTTCAGAAATGCGAGGCTACAAAAGATATTTTGATTACGTCACTACGTCCACAGATGCCGCATCCAATTAGAATTGAGCAAAAATCGTTTATATATTACTTATAACAGGCGAGGATTGAACCCAAATGACAAAATGGCTATTTTTATGAAAATATTAAAAAAATATATTTTACATAAAAGATATGAAAAAGAAATTATTTTTACTTACAGTATTAGCATTCTTATACATACAAAATAATACCTGAAGACATTTCTATAGTTCAACAAATATAATACCAGATTAATTTTTCTCAAAGACATTTGCTCCGAGAATGATGGATCCGTTGAGGCATGGGAAAATATGATTCGCAACTTGTAAACTTCTGCTCCCCGAAAATGAGCCTCTTGAATAATTGAAATGCGTCCCCAATGCTCTTTGTAGCATACAAGAATATCTTCTGACCAATATAGAGTAAAGTAGCCTCTATAATCTTGAAGTATACTGTAGATATATACAAAGATTTTGTGTAAACGTTGCTAGAAGATTCTGATTTAAACGATTGCCAACTTCTCAGAAGTCCTGTAGTCACGTGTCGCCATCTTTTTCTTTCCAAATATAATTTTCTTTATATACAGGAAAGCTATTTGTTATGATACGTGTTCACTAATGTACAGAGACAAATCATTACTTCCCGAAGATGCAAAACTGGACAGGAATGAGAGCTCATCGGTGGCTACAAAATTTATCTATATTTTTATATTTGAAAGAGAGAGGCTTGAATGAGACGATGCACAATATAAGCAATAATCTTTAATAGTAATCCTATATTATATCTTCTGTAGCAATGTCAATATAAATATTATCTATATTTAATATATATATTTTGCTTCAATAATAATGTTAGAAAATAGAAGTCTACCATTCCATTTAATAATTAATTATTCCAAGTATCAATACCTCAATCTCTAATTATACCCAATTATCAAACCAAAAATTGGCTATAGCTGAAGATAATGTACCACTTTACCTTATCTACATAATAACCCATCGTACCGTTAAATAAAAATAAAGTATAAAATAAATATTACCTAACTCATATAACAATCAACGAAAAAATCGCCAGAAATCATCACGTATCATATATTAAATCTTATGAAGAGAGCGTCAAGGTTTGAACCGTGGCAGCAACATATCATCTTAAGTACACATTAGTGAGAGAGAGAGAGAAATAAACAGCTTGATAATTACATAAAATATTCTTGAACGTAGATATGCGATTCTGCACAAAATAGTCTTTGCATAAATATTTAATCTTGTAGAATATAACAATGGATAATCTTCTTCGTAGAAATTATCATACAATGTGATACGGAATAAATAGACTTACTGTGTTCTGCAACAGTAGAATGGATAAACGATGATGCGGTCACTTCAACGACCAATGGGAAATAGTAGCTTATCTTAAGCATAGATACAATACGAATAATAATAGGAATGGCTTCACTTGATAAATAAGAATATTCAACTTGTAAAATATTATCACACGAGTTATCTTAAATCACTAGATCAACTCTTAGAATTTGCTAAAAACAACAAATAATACTTACTGCGTAACAACAAGTCTTTGAACATTGACCTCTCACACGAGAAAAACCAGCGTTACAAGATCTCATCTACTAATCGATACATACTACTATATACTACAATAATTCAGGGCTTAACAACAGGTGGCGCGATTGCCTTAATACCTACTGTACTAATTATATACAATATTTGAAATAGATTTTAAATGCATTGTTTAATCATCTTACAAATAAATAAATTATAATAAATGTATTATAATTTTGAGCGCGATATATATATATATATATAAATATATTATAATTAAAAATATATAATATATAATATATATATATATATATATTATATATATATATAAAAAAAATATATATATAATTATATATATATGATAATATATATATATATATATCCTGCTCCTTAAAAAAAAAATAGCCAATATTATTTTATTTATTAATTATTATTTTTTTTTAATATTTCCTAACTAATATTCACAAGGATTCCAAAAAAGGTTACTCTCTTATTTCGCTGCAATAGCTATTGTAGTTTTGGGATATGATTTTTTTTTTTTTTTATTTTTTACAGTTTCCGCAATAAAAAAAAATTTAACACCAGGGATTCCAACAACTTGTATATTCTTTTACCCATAGTAGCTTATTGTAAGATTTAATTTGAGATAAAGGATTGAGAATATTTTGTGAGTTAATAAAAACTGAAGATTTTAATCATAATAAAAATATATAATTAATATATAATAATATATATATAATAATATATATATATAAAAATATAATAAAAAAAATATAATACATAAATATATATATATTAAATATATATAAATAGATAATATAATAAATAAATATATATAATATAATTATATATATAATAATATAATATATTATAATTTATATAAATAAGAGTATAATATGGTATTAATAGAAGCGATCAAA
>JABUQX010120564.1:22500-32508 GCA_015478945.1 Trachelipus rathkii | reverse complement strand
AAGGAGAGAGATTTTTAATTTTGATTCTTCCAACCTAATATAACATTCAAGTGTAAGAAAAGAAAGGAGATTTCTTATGACCTCTCGGACGTTTAACAGTGGGCCTATATCAAATCCTTGTTATATATTATATATATATATATATATATATATATATATATATATATATATTATAATATATAGTATATATTATATATATATATATATATATATATATATATATATATATATATAAAGTAGATAACATGGAAGTAAACAATGGATTCAGATAATACATAGATTGTTGGTGACGGACCTGGTGGTGAAGGCAGAAAAGCTGCAAAATAAAAGAAAAAGAGAAATGGTAAGTAAAATGAATCACTGAAGGAAGTTGTGACAAGAAAAAGGGAAAAATAGCCGGAAAAATAAGTGGAGGGACTGTCAAACATTAGAGAGGAGTTGTAGAGGATGGGGGAGATACAAGAAACGGTAAAGAGGGTAGCAAAGTAGACCATAGGCAACAAGATGTTGGTATAGGAGGAACGAAAGAAAAGACAGCAGTAGACGAAAGTGGGTGGACTGAAAAGATGTGAAGGAGGCCAATAAAGAGGAAAACGGTATTGATGAGAAGGTGGCTGAAAAATAGAACTGTAGAGACTAGGGCTCAGTCATGTAGAGGCAAGAATGCGAAGAGAGAGAGAGAGTAGAAGAGAGAGAGAGAGAGAGAGAAGAGGAGGAGAGAGAGAGGAGAGAGAGAGAGAAGAGAGAGAAGAGAGGAGAGAGAGAAGAGAGAGAGGAGTGAAAAGAAGAGTAAAAGAAGAGATGCAAACGAAAGAGGCGGAAGACATTATGGAAGATGGGGAAGGGCAGAAAGGAAGAATGATTTTTTGATTAGCAAAAGCTAATGAGATCAAAAAGAGAAAAAGTGTGCAACATCAGGATAAAGCAAGGAGAAGTTTTGGTGAGATCAATAGACACAAAACAGGAGATGGACGGAGTACTTCAGAGAACGGCTAAATGTGAATGAACAAGGGAGGTGGGCAGGGGAATGAGATGGGCAAGAAGGGATAGGAAGATGAAGAGGGGAGGAGAAGATCACTATGGAAGAATTAAGAGAATGGCTCTGAAAGTGATGAAGAATTGGTAAGGCACCGGGGGAGATGAGATTAACTAATATAATTGATAAAAAGAAGGGAGGAGAGAAAAAATAAAAAAGAATAATTCCTGAAACTGTTTAATAGTGTTGGAACGAGAAGTGAAGTACAAAGAATGGGAAAAGGTCAATTAAGAAGTGTGCCAATATAATAAGGGAAAAGGAGATACAAGAGACTGTAAAAACTACAGGGGCAGAAGAATTTCCTTGTTGAACCATCTGGCAAAAACATACGAGAGAATACTAGAGAAAAGGTTTGAGACATAGTAGTAGAGCCCAGACGGGGGATAAGGGCAAACACGGATAATAGAAAGAACAGAAAGCACGACTGATCTCGTTGTTTGCTCTGAAATAACATTGGAAAAGAATATGGGAATCACAACAAACAAAGCGAACAATATATAAGCTTTTTTCCATATATTCTGAAAGAAAGCCCTTTTGATTCAGTGCCTAGAAGAGAGAGAACTGTGGAAGGTGCTGGAAAGAAGGAATATGCAGTGAAGTAGAAAATTGGAAGAACTCTGGCAGAGTTTGTATAGGAATAGTAGTGTAATGTATAAACAAAAATATGAAGAATAAGGAAATGATTCGAGGTGAGAGCAGGGGTTAAACAAGGATGCGTGTTTTCACCAATTTTGTTTGGATCACATCTGGATGTAGTGGTAAAGAAGTGAGAGAGGATATTGGAGATTTGGACGGTGATATTTAGGCATATGTGGGTGACTTGGCGTGCTGGACCGAAGAGGGGGACAGGTTGAGAGAGGTAACGATATGTTTTGAGAATAGGCTTAGAGAGGTTGGTTTGACTACGAAAACAGAACGACGGAGATCAATGGTGTCAGTAAGAGAAGAAAAGACAGGAGGAAGCAGGTAAGCTGAGAATAGAGGTGGAGGGCTGAGAAAAGGATGGTGGAGAATGTAAGTATTTTTGGGAGGAGTATTTGGAAGAGAGGGGAAAAGCTCAATATGGGGGAGCCGTAAAAGCAGTGTATCCCCTACTGAAAGATAGACAAATGAAGGTGTGGAAGTGAAAAGGGTGATATTTTGAGGGTGTTGTTAAACACCAATTTAACTATAAGAGGAAGATGACATGGAGTTTACGACCACAATATGAGAAAAAGGTAGTAGAATACAGTCGGCGGAGATGTATGTTTTGAGAGCGATAATGGGAAAGACCAGAAGAGACAGACAGAAAACCGAAAGAATAAGAGAGGAGGCAGGAGTCGAAAGGCCTATATTGAAAATAAGTATTGGAATGTCAGATTGAGGTGGTGGGGGATAATGGAAGGAATCAAGAGGGGAGAGTGGCCAAGAAGGGATGGGAGTGGGGTGGGAGACCGGAGGGAACGAGAACTCAGGTGGAAGACCTAGGAAGACTATGGGAGAGTTCGGTGGAAAGGACTCATTTGAGAAGACAATGGAATGCCGTCCTAATGCAGAAGCTGAAAGGGAAGATGGAGTTCCTTGGAAGAATAGAGGAAGATTCAGAACAGTTGCAGTGCCCCCCGTTGACAAGGTCTTGACCTTTCCTGGGTAGGCGATTGTACGTTGTATAGTTTATATATAGTATAATTATATATATTATAATAGTATATATAATTTATTATATATATATATATATATATATTATATATAATTATATTATATAATATAATATATATATATTATATTATATATATTATAATATATATATTATTTTATATATATATCATTCTTCTCTCCCTATTCTCCAGATTGGGGGTTAGGTTGGTGCAGCATATTGCTGGAACAGAAAGTAGAAGAATAATATGAATACGGCAAGGTCGAAAAGAAAGGCCAGCCTTACGCATCCCTTATAAACCTTATAGTTGAAGAAATCCGTCTGTCAGGGCAAGAAAAATCCAGCCTAGGGTTTTCACGGTACTACGAAAAGGACCCCTCACTGTGGCATCTTGTCAATATAGGGTTCAAATCCCCTGAGCAAAGGCCCACAACTATACCCTCTCACAAAACCCCCGCCATCCATTCCTATATGCACCTTTCTTCCTCGCCTCTGCCAAACTCAGATTTCCTCTCCTTCAGGCATTTCCCTTGTTAACTGACCAAATCCACTTTTTCTTCGGTTTCCCAGCAGGTCGATTCCCAGCACAGTATACCACTTAATAACGTCCGCTTAACCAACCGACTAGTCATTCCAATCCTTTTTATATGACCAAACCATCTCAATGCACTCGTTTATTCTCTAATTTTACTCTTTTTCACACCACCACAACTTCCTAATGAATTCATTCATCCATTTTATCAATTCCCTTGCCTCATATATATATATATATATAATATATATATATAATATATATATATATATATATATATATATAATATATATAATATATAATATATATATATATATATATAAATATATAATATATATATATTAAAAACTCTTGGCCCAACTTTAATTCATTACGTTATATTTTGCTGTAAGTAGATTAGTTTTTTTTTTTAATTAAACATTTTAAGATATTTATTACATAAAAGTTGTTGGCTAATGGTGAGCATGAAAGTGTTCTCTTTTAAAAGAAACTTTTCTGTAATTAAAGTAATTTAGGAAAAACGTAAACATAAACGATTTATTAATTATCGTATTAATGGGGGAAGTTAATTTATAATATATATTATATATAATATATATATATAATTATATATATATATATATATATATATATATATATATATATATATATATATATATATATATATATATATATATATATATATATATATATATATATATATATATATATATATTTATCAGAGAGGGGTAGAGAAAAAGGGATTTTTAACTATCCCGGCGGATGCAGGGAATGCGGATGGGTAATAGTTAATGTTTTTAGAGTTTTAGCCACAGGTAATTTCCCATATATATATATATATATATCATATATAATATATATAATATATATATATATATATATATATATATATTATATATATATATATACTATATATATATAATATATATATATATATAATGGTATATATATGAGGATGGCTTTGGTCAAAAAATCGACGAAAAAGGAAAAGCGCCGGGCGAGGATTGGAATTGCGATAGAGTTGATAAGGAAAGGAGGAGAAGAATTGAAGAAGAAAATAGTGGAACTTTTTAATAAATGTTGGATGGAGGGTGTAGTTTCCCGGATAGATGGGGGGAGAATAATTGTTTTGCCCATTTATAAGGGAAAAGGTGATACTGGAGATTGTGGAAACTATAGAGGAATAGCTTTATTGGATCATATAGCGAAAGTGTACGAAAGGATTTTAGAAAGAAGATTAAGAGAAGTGATAGAGATACAGTTGGGAGAGGAACAATATGGGTACAGGAAGGGCAGGAGTACTTCGGATCTGTTGTTTGCTTTAAGAATAGTGTTGGAGAAGAGCTGGGAATTTAATAAAACAGCATATATATAGCTTTCTTGGACTTAAGAAAAGCATTTGACCCTGTACCCAGAGCCAGACTATGGATTATGTTGGTGGGAGTGTATGGAGTAGAGGAAAGACTGAGAAGAACAATAAAAAGCTTGTATAGCGTTTGTGAGTGTAAAGTGAGAACTGGATATAAAAATGAGAAATGGTTTGAGGTGGGGACGGGAGTCAGACAGGGTAGTGTCCTGTCTCCCTTACTCTTTATAGCTTACTTAGATATAGTAATCAGAAAGGTTAAAGAGGAATTTCCAAATCTGGATGGTGATATAATGGTGTATGCGGACGATTTGGCATGTTGGAGTTGGGAGGAGGGAGTATTGAGAGGACTTATGGAAAGTTTTGCCAGAAATTTGAAGGAGATTGGTTTAGAGATGAATACAGAAAAGACAGTGATAATGAGAGTGGGTAGAGAGGATGAGGGAGAAGTGGAGATCGTCATTGATGATGAAAGATTGAGAAATGTGGATCAGTTTGTGTACCTGGGTGGCGTATTTACAAGCAAGGGAGGATGTGTACGGGAAGTGGAGGCAAGAATAGAAAAATACGGAAGAACAATGAGAGCGTTATATCCAATTATGAAAGATCGGAATGATGGATATAAAAGTGAAAAAGATAATATTTGAAAGCATACTGATACCCCATCAGACATATGGAGCAATTAACAACAAGGGAAAGGAAAGAAAAAAGATCGAAGATACTTGATATGGATGATGTTTGGGACGCTAGTGGGGAAATAGACGAGGAGAGACTAGAGTGAGAAACGAATGGGTTAGGGAGAGAGTTGGTGTGGTGCCTGTGTTGAACAGGATAGATTCGGCGAGACTGAGATGGTGGGGGCATATAGTAAGGATGCCGGGAGAACGAGTCGCGAGTAGAAGGTGGAGGTGGAGAGTGGAGGGAGTAAGGCCGAGAGGAAGACCGAGGGGAAGATGGAAAGATTGCGTGGAGAGAGCTCTGAGAAGACATGGACTGCCCGCGATGCGCCAGCTGATGGAGGATGGTGTACTTCTGGAAAGGACTGCGTGGAAATCGATGTTGTCTCCGCTGACAGGCCGTAGGCCTCCCTGAGGGAAGACGAAAGACATAAGTAATAAATGTTTTAATATATATATATTATTATAATATATAATATATATAACTAAATATTAATATATATATAGTATATATTATTATATATATAATATTATATATATTTATATATGGATTTAATCGTTAGGTATGTATATGTACACGGTATAAAGTTACTTGGTGAGAGTGCAGAATAATTAATTTTTCTAAAACTGTTTTTTTCATATATTACTAGTATATTGAATATTAGCAATTAAATATTAAGATGGGGAATGAGAAAGATTGCGAAATATGAAAATATTAAAAATTTAATTCTAAAGTAAGCAAAAACGTTCAGTTTGCAGAAGAATGAAAAAAGGATTTTAGTCCTAATAGGTGAAAGAATTTAAGGTAAGGTAAAAAATAATTTGGTCGGTAAAATACGTTCCGTGATTGTTTTGTTTTTTTTTCATATAATAGATTCTGTCGGTATATATATACAAAACATTAATGCATAACCTGAAAATTTTAGAAGGGCAGTAAACCTCAACCTATACCTAATTGTCGACGTGCAGCAAAACTAAACCTAACCTATATGGATTGGCGATGCAGTAAATTTGGACCTAACCTATATGAAATATAGTTTGCCGTAACAGATTTTTCTCTCGTTTTCGGGTAAGATTTTTGCACTACAGAAAATATTCCCGAGACGTCGCTCTGTAACGGGTGCTGCCAAACGTACTATACGTAAAAAAGTACGATATTACTGAATAATTACCTTTTTTTGTATTTAAAATTTTTTTATCCTGTTTATTCCCACTGAAATTAATTGTTAGTGTCGTTTAATAATATATGAAAAAAAAAAATTTTAAAAAAAAATTATTTGCACCATATGAAAGCTTAATAGGGACCTATATAATATATATTATAATATATATATATATATATATATAATATATATATATATATTATATATATATATATATATATATATATATATATATATATATATATATAATATATATAATAATATATATCACCCACCTTCTCTCCCCAAGACTGGCGGTAAGGTGCAAAGCATGCACTGGAATTTAGAAGTAGTAGAAAGAATAATGACGCAAGTCCGAAAAGAAAGCGCCAGCCTTAAAACCCCCCCTTTTATACCTTTTAGTGAGAGATCGCCGCAGTCAGAAAATTCAACCCCTAAGAGCTTCAAACGAGACCCGCCACGGACCTTCACTATGGCATCTCGTCAATGTTAGGGTTCAATCTCTTGGCCCAGATGGGCCAATAACCATACCTCCCCTAACAAAACCCGACCCATTCACTCCTATTAATGAAACTTTTGCTTCCTCGCCCCTTCTGCCAAAACTCACACATTTCTCTCCTCCACGGCATTTCTTTACTGACTCTATCCACCACTTTTTTTTTCTTCTCTCCCAGCCGTCGGATTCGCCAGCAACTCGCCCCACTATACATAACGCTTAACCGCAAATCGACTATCATCATCCTTTCCACTATGACCAAACAACCTCAACGTGCTTTCAATTTAATTCCTCTCATTTTACCGCTTTCTTCACACCACACAACTCTCTAAATACGTTTATTCCTCATTTTTATCAATTCTTCTCACACGTAACACGCCCGTAAGAGATTGTCCATCTGAACACATTGGACTCTTGATTTCTATAGACATCATTAATCCTGAACCATTAGTCCTCACTCTATACATTAACACAGATACAACCCAATAGCACTCATGTAAAACCTAGCCCACTCAAGAACTTATGCCCTTTTACATCCGCCAACCGTTCATTGCACAAGCACTTTTCCTAACCAATTCCACAACTTTCCTATTACACTCTGCATTATCCGTTCCCTTTTTTCACCTAACATTATATCCTAAATATTTAAACTCTGAAATTTGTTCCAGCTGCTCACCATATAGCATAACTTCACACCGAGAGCTGTCCTCATTCACAACCATAACCTTACTCTTATTTACGTTTCCTTTCAAACCCCTCCTTCCTTTTACACAACCTGTGCCAAATCTCTCTAACAATCCTCTCAAAAACCTCTATTCAGATTTCGCCACAACAAAACCAAATCATCCGCATAATAATAGGTAGGGCAAAACCCTCCAACTCCTCTTCCCATTCTCCATCATCTCTAACACCATCTCCATGCCACCTCCACCTATAATTCTTTCATAAAACCATCAATATACAAATTGAATAATCAAGGAGACAGCACAGCCCTGCCTCACTCCGCTATTAATATTAAACAAATCACTTTCGACACCATTTATTCTTCACGGACACGCTTCACTATCTGTTAATACGTAACATTTGATTCCCATTTAGAGCCTACTAACCAACACCAATATAATCACCACAACCTGCCCATAGAGCTTCCCTATTAATCCTATCCTCCGCCCTGTTTACAAACTCCATACAACTAATACACTTTATTCTCCTTCTCCCCAATTTTCTCAGTCATTTGTACACATCCTCTTCTACTTCTAAACGCACCTTGTTCTTCACCAAACCAGGTCCTTCAGTCACTTGACCTAACTTTTTCGAAACCAAAATACCAGAATATATCTTCCCTGACAACACAATAAACTAATTCCCCTATAATTCCTAAAGCTACCCTTATCCCCCTAACCATTATATAATGGTACTACCTTATGCTACATTATATACCATTATATACTACCACTATATCCACTATATATATATATATTATTACTTATATATTAATATATATATATATATAATATATTATATAATATTATATATATATTATATATATAATATATATATATATATATATATATATATATATATAATACAGTTTTAAAAAAAAAATCTACATATATTATATAGTATATATATATATATATATAATATAATATATATATATATAGTATTATATAATATATATATATATATATATTATCTCTATATATACTATATATATATATGTATAATATTATATATGGTCAGATTTTTACAATAGTACATGTATTTTTCTACAAAGCTACAGCAGATACATAAAAATAAATAACATTTTTCGAATCAGCGTGAAAATTTAAGTGGGAGTATATATAGAAAACTAAGTTAACTGTTGTTTAAAAAAAAAATTATAAATTAAAAAAAAGTGCAAATGTACGACGTTTTAAGAATTTTGGTTTATGAGTATTATTACTCTCCAATGAGTGCCAGAGTTCCCAAAAATTGCTTTTTATCATGTTCTCTCATTCTTTTTTTTAATTAAAGGAAAACCCCCGGGTAAACCGCAAAGATGGAAAGAGTCGGGGTCTCTCGACCTTAACGGGGAAAGACGGGGGGACTACGTCCCCCCCTCTGCCCCTCAAATAAACGATTAAGCATAAACTTGATGTCAAGAAGTTGAGGTGAGAAAGACCTTAAATAAGAAAAGGGAAAGATTAAATTTTATGTAAAAATAATACTTCTAAATTGGAAGTGGCTGGTGGAGTTTATAAGATTCCTTGTTACTCATGTGAGAACTCTTATTTTGGTGAAACTTTAAAGACCCTCAAGGTTAGATTAGATCAACATAAAGGTGAAGTTAGAAGAGGAAACGACAGTAATGCCATTTTTAGGCATTTATCTCAAAATGATCATATCGTCGATTGGGAAGGTGCAACTTTTTTATTTAAATCTACAGATAAAAATCTAAATCAATTACTGGAATCTTTTTTCATTTCTACTGTGTAATTTCAATATATCTGAGGGATTTTTTTAATTTTGATCAAATAACAAGAAGATACCTATCTGAAAAAACTAATTTCTTAACATCATCTTAAAGAAAGTGAATCAATTTTTTTGTCGACTTTTGTTCTTTTACTTGTATGTAATTTTACTTTAATAGTTTTTTTTATTATTTCGAATGTTTTTATTTTAAATTTTGTTAAGATTAAATTTATTTTCATTGTTAGTTCTGAAGAGGAGACTAAGTTAGTGAGTCTCGAAACGTAAACTTCTTAATTTTTTTTTTTAATTTTAATTCCCCTGTTTATTTCTTAATGGTTTTAAATTGCTTTGTTTCTTTATATATAATATATATATTATATATATATATATATATATATATTATATATATAATATATTATATACTAATATAATATATATATATATATATATATATATTATATATATATATATATATATATATATATCTTTTTTTATATATATATTAATAATAATAACAATCTTAATATAATCCTTAAAAATATAAAAAAAATTTAATAATAAAAAAAATAATAATAATAATAATAATAATAATAATAATAATAATAATAATAATAATAATAATAATATAATAATAATAATGGATAATGA
>JABUQX010120564.1:2500-15000 GCA_015478945.1 Trachelipus rathkii | reverse complement strand
TTAGCAGGAAAGGTGCAAAATAAGAGCTGATAGCTGGGTTATGTGAGGGGGAAATGGTTGTGTCCCTGACCCAGGGGATTAACCCCATATTGACGAGATACCACAGTGAGGGCTAATCGCAGTTTTGTGAAGCCCTAAGGTGGATTTTTTGACTGCGAAATGCTCTTCATATTAACAATTTTATATTCCTTGCATGTACGCACCCCTAACCCACACCTAGTGGAAAGACAAGGGAGACTTCAAAGAAGGAAAGAATTAAAAATACATACTATTTTTCGTCTTAAGATATTTTTATCTATATTTATTTTCTTACTATCTTATAGCATATACATATATATACATATATATATTATTATTATATATAATTATTAATATAAGCAGTTATTATTATTATTGTTATTGCTACATGGTTATTGCTATATATATATTATATGCTGTTATATATAAGGTTATTATACATATATATATTATTATTATTATTATTATATATATATTATTATATTGCTGGCTATATACATATACGCCATTATACTACATATTATTACATACAGCTATTGCTATTATTGAAGACATATTATTATTAGCTATATATATACATATAGTTATGAAGCATAGCTATTGGTTGCTATTGCTATTATTATATATACATATTATTATATTATTACATTATTATTACTATTATATATATATTATTATATTATTATATATTATTATTATTATTATTGGCTATTACATATTATATAATAGTCATTAAACTGATACATACACACATACATATATATTATTATATTATTATATTATTACATAAATTATATATATATATTATTAATATATTATATATATTATATATATTATTATATATATATATTATTATATATATATATATATAAACATATAAACATATATATATTATTATTGATATATTATTATTATTATTATATTAGGGTTATATATTATTATTATTATTATTATTATTATTATTATTATTATTATTACATATATATTATTATATTATTATTACATATTATTATTATATATTATATTACATATACATATATATATATATATATTATAAAGTACATATTATATATATATTATATTTTTATTATTAGTTATATCAAATATATGAGTATTCTAAAGATACATATATATTATTATTATTATTATTACATATATATATTATATATATAGATATTATATATATATATATATATTATTATTATTATTATTATTATATATAAATATATTATTATTATTATATATTACATATTATTATTATTATTATTATATATATTATATTATATATTATTATTATTATATATACACCTAATGATTATTATTAATATATATATATATATATATAAAGGGTTAAATAATTCTATAAGAATTTTTTTATAAATTTGGCATTTAGACAGGCTCACATGACTGTATACCATCAAAGAAACGAATTTTTGAGTCGTAAAACGTTATTCAGAGTGATGAGGTTATGTAATGTTGTCATTTGTAAAGTATGTCACTTATGTGGCCATTATAATTATTATCTTTATATAATTTATTTTATTAATTATTAATTTAGAATTATTTTTTTTATTTTTTATAAGGTATTTTGTGAATTATTTATTTAAATATATATTTTTAATTGTTTTAATATATATTTCTTTAAATAATGCGTCTTTTTAATTATTTATTTTTGATTTTATTTTGTTATAAATAATTTATTTAATTATGTATTATTTATCTGTATTAATATTTTTGCTTATTTAATTAAATTAATTTAATTATTTATATTAATATAATTAATTTTATTGAATATTTACATAATTATTTAATATTTAATTCTTTTAATAACTATATATTTAGTTAAAATTTATTTTTTTTAAAATTTTTTTTATTTTCATTTATTATATTTATTTGGTTAAATACATTTCATTTATTTCAATTATTTAATTCCTTATCTTTTAATTATTTTTTTTATTTTAATTATTCATTTTTATCAATATTACTCTTAATATTATTTTTAATAATATTAAAACATTATTAATAATAATAATATTATCATTAACAATGAAGCTAATATTATTATTATTATTATTAATAATAATAATAATAATAATAATAAACTCACAATAATAATAATAATAATACATTAATAATAATAATAAAATAATAATAATAATAATAATAATAATATTATTATTATTATTATTATTATTATTATTATTATTATTATTATTATTATTATTATTATTATTATTATTATTATTATTATTATTTTATTATTATTATTATTATTATTATTATTATTATTATTATTATTATTATTATTATTATTATTATTATTATTATTATTATTATTATTATTATTATTATTATTATTATTATTATTATTATTATTATTATTATTATTATTATTATTATTATTATTATTATTATTATTATTATTATTATTATTATAATTATTATTATATTTTAATAACTTTTACTCATTTTAGCTATAGAATACATACAGTATAGTATTCTAATACATAAAAGTGCATGAGTTGAATGTAGATGTAAGTATTGGCATAAGGTGTGGTTAGTGTAAGATTTGTGTGAATGATTGCGCAATGTTTACCAAATGCCATAGGATTTAGTGAATAATATGGGGGTGGTGAGTATGGAATATTTAAATATACCACCTTGTTCATCAAACATTTTGATGCATTAAGATCTTTTAATAATTTTTAATGTTTATAATATTTCAGATGGTCTATCTTTATGTGAAATCCTACTTAATTTTTAACCAATCAATTATTTACAAATTCATTTTCTTTTTTTCAGAATTATGTAAAATAAGATGATGTGCATGTTTAAAGATTAAATCTTTATATTGGAAACCAAGATATATATATATATATATATGAGTTGGCTATACATATATATATATATATATATATATATATATATATATATATAAGATATATATATATATATATATATATATATAGTTATATATAAATATATAATTGCCATGTTGTTATATATATATATATATATATATATATATATATATATATATATATATACATATATATACATATTACATATATTATATATAAACATATATATATTATTACATATTATTATTATTATTGAAGATATATATATTATTATTATTAATATATATTATTATTATTATTATTATTATATTATTATTATTATTATTATTATTATTATTATTATTATTATTATTATTATTATTATAATATTAAATACATATGAATATTGTTAGTTATTATTTTATTTTATTTATATTATTATATTATATATTATTATTATTATTACATATATATATATATATTATTATTATTATTATTATTATATATATATTATTATTATTACTATCGTTTTATATAGCATATATATATATATATATATATATATTATTATTATTGTATATTATTATTATATATTATTATTATAGCATATATATATATATATATATATATATATATATATATCGAAAACAAATAAATTATAATATGAACCCTGAAAAAAATATCCCAATTTTTCAATTTGAAACCCAAAAATATATAGCCTATTATATACAGGGTGTTTCCAAAGTTCGCTTACAAATTTGGAAGGTTCATATAGGGAGGTCGAGATGACCCAACTTTTTTCAGGTGGCAAGTGAAGAAGGTGCACGGGTTACCCAGATAGGAGGTGCAGAAGAGGTCTCAATCCTGTATGAGTACAGGTTATGTTCCACAATTACAGTTCACATGGGTAGTTGCGTTACGTCTCATTTCCATTGGTCTAGTAAACAGTGAGCCTACGCGAATTTTTGCCACCTGAAAAGTTAGTCATCCTTGACCTCCCATCAACTCAACGCTGTAAACGAAATTTAGAAAACACCCTTATATATATAGTATATATATATATATATTATTATGTTATATATAGTTGGTGCTATTGGAGCATAGATATATATATATATATATATTATTATATTATATATATATGTATATATATATATATATATATATATATATTAAGTTATTATATATATATATATTATTAGTTATTATATATATATATATATATATATATATATATATATTATATTTGGTTATTATATATACATATTACATATATACATAAATATTACTTATATTATTATTACATATATATTATTATTACATATTATTATTATTATATACATAGTTATTATTATTATATTATATTATATATTACATATTATTATTACATATATACATACATATATATATATATTATTATTATTATATATTATCTCTGTATATATATATATATATATATATACTAATATTCTTATTATTATTATTATTATTATTATTATTATTATTATTATTATATATATACATATTATATATATATATATTACATTACATTATATATACATATTATATATACATATATACATACATACATTATTACATATATACATATATATAGTATATATATATATATATACATATATATATATATATTGTGGTGGGTAAAGGCCGGGAGCCTGCATATAATTCACCAGAGTTGGGGGAAAAAAATAAAACCAGAATGAAGGTATGCTTACCCATAGAAAGTTATAAAACTTGAAGAAGGAAAACTGGTCCTGACTTTACCAGTAGACTATATATAAGAATTAGTATAGCGGTTAAGTCTATGGTCAGAAAGTTTAGACAAAGAACAGATGAGATTGTGTAATTGATGGCTCTTCTCAAAAGAGGAGTTATAACTTGAGAGTTTTTAAATCGAAAAGAACTAGACACCACATATACATGGAGAGCTGTGTGCGTGTGTGTGTGGAACCATTCCAGATATGCGATGCATCCATCATGCAAAGACAAACAAAGCTCCTATGCAGAGTTAGCAACTGGGAAGGGGGTGGGGGGAAAACGCTCCGAAGACACCTCAGAAAACACAACCTCATAGAGTTGTGGGATTTCGAAGATATTGTATTGTGAAGATTATTTCGATTAGATAAATAATGGGAATGAATTTATGGGGCATTGAAAATGACCATGTTTTCTTTGCCCCAATAAGAGAAATAGATCAGAGGTCAGAGGTCACTTCCACAAGGTCATGCTAGAAACGCTATCTAAATCCTATTGAGTGGGACGCCTCTCGAAATAAAAGGAGTATTGAAAGTTGGAGTCATCGGCATATAATCGATAAAAGACGAAATGAAAATGAGAAAAAGTTGATTGGAACAGAACCTTGAGGAACACTACTATTTATTGATAGTTTTATAAAGTATGAACTATGACGTCTACAACAGCAGGTATTTATTATATTATATATATTTATATATATATATATATATATATAATATAATATATATATATATATATAATATAATATATTATATATATATATATAATATATATATATATATATATATATATATATTATATAATATATATAATATATATATACTATATATATATATATATTGTATTTATGTATTTATTTTACCTCACTTTTTCCCGCTTGGCGGGGTATGGACGTACAGGCCTCTCTCATTTCACAACCTCCCCTCATCTCGCCCTCACCCACCTCCTCCACCCCACTCTATCCCTCGCCAACACCCTACCCTCTTCCCCCCTCATCCCTCCCTCCTCCAGCCTCTCCTTTATTCCATCCATCCACCTCCTTCTTGGTCTCCCCCTTCCTTTCCTTCCCATCCCCTCCGCCTCCCAAAACTCTCCTAACCACTCTCTGTTCCTCCATTCTCACTAGATGCCCATACCATCTTAACATTCCCTTCTCCGCTCTTCCCACCAAACCATTCCTCCAATCACATCTCTCCCTCACCACCCTATTCCTAATCCTCTCCCTTCTGCTAACCCCACAAACCGCTTCTCAACCCCTTCATCTCAAAAACTTCCAACTTCTTCCTGGACATGGCATTCAACCCCCACGTTTTCACACCCATACAACACCGTTGGTACACAAATTTTTTCAACCATACTTATCTTAACTTTCTGTGATAAATCCCCTCCTTTCCATAATTCTCTCAGGCCACTCTCAAAACTCTCATTCCTTCTCCTACTCGTATGTTCTATTCCTCCTTCATCCCTCCCCCCCTTACCCAAATCCATCCCTTTAAATATCTAAAAATCTTACTTCTTCCAATACTACACCCCCTACCTCTAACCTCTAACCCCTCCCCCTCCTCTCTTTCCTCCTCCTCAAAAACTAACACTTTATTCTTACCTGGATTTATTTTAAAGCCCCTTTTTGTCCACACATTCTCTCAAACTCCCTCACCAAATTTACCTCAACCCTTCCGCGTTCTTCGCACTAGGGCAGTATTCGGTCCGCCAAACAGTAATTTCATGTCACTTTCCCTTCTATCATTCCCACTCATCAATTCCACCCCCTCCCCTCCCTCACCATTCCTTTGCAAACACTCTCCAATAAACAAATTGAAAAGCCACGGCGACATTACACACCCCTGCCTCAATCTCTCACCACCCCAAACATCTCACTCTCCCCTCTACACTCTCACACACATTCTACTATTCCTATAAAAGGCCCTAATACCTTTACCAATTACCCCCCACCCATTTTCCTCCAAACACCTCCACAATTCACCCTCTTCACTAATCATATGCTTTTCTCTAAATCTAAAAACACCCATACACTTTCCCTTTCCTCTCTATACTTTACTCCACAAGCATCTTTAGTGTAAACACTTGGTCCACACAACCTCTTCCCTCCCTAAATCCTCCTTGTTCTTCCCCCATTCTCCCCTCCGTTAAACCTCTCACTCTCTCAATCAGTTTTCTCCCATACACTTTCCCTACCACACTTAAAAGACATATACCTCTATAATTCCCACATTCCATCCTATCCCCTTTTCCCTTATACAGGGGAACCAAACAACCATCCTCCCAATTCTGTGGTACCTCACCACTCCTCCAACATATATTATATAAACTATACAAGCCATTCCTCCACCCCTATACCTCCTTCTGCAACATTTCCATCTCACACCATCCAGACCTTGCGGACTTACCGCTTTTTTTCCTTTTTTTCAAAGCCCTAATAAATTTCTCATTTGTATTTCATCCTTCCCCTCCTCCGCCAATCATTCCCCCATCCTCACTCTTGCCAAAATCCTTCCTCCCCTCCCCCACCGACTTCATTCATAATCCACTAAAATACTTCCCCCCATCTCTTCCTCACCCTTAACCTCTCCTCCTATCCACTCCCCCTTTTCCTCCCTTAATCCTCTCCCCAACCCCTCCTTCTTCTTCCTTTTTTATTTACTTCCTTTCCAGAAACATCTTGCTCCCTATTCAAAATTTCCGTCACGTTTTCTACACCATTCATTCTTTTTTGCTCTTTCGTCCTTTCCACCGCCCTCTTTGCTTCCACCCTAACCCTCCTATATTCCTCCCAGCTTTCCCTCTCCTTCACTTACTTCCCAACAATTTCACATAAGCCTCCTTTTTTCCTTCACCACTCCTTCAACCGCCTCATTCCACCATTTACACCTCCCTTTTCCTTCTGCTGCACCCACCCTTTTTAACTCCACATACCCTTTCTTAGCCTCTTCACATATATACTCTTTGGCCTCCTAAATCTCATCCACCTCCCCTCCACCTCCCAATTCCCGTCCCTCTCACGTCCTCTCCACCTATCCTCCCATACCTTCTCCTTAAACTCCTCTTTACCACACTGTCTCCTCCACATTTTTCCAGCCTTTATCACTTCTCTAACTCTCCTCTTTCTCCCCTTCGCCTAACCGTCACCTCTCCTCCCACCCTTATCCTTAGCAAACCACCAAAATAGTGATCCGATATCCCCCTCCCCGCCCTCTAAATACATATACATCTAGTAAGTCTCCCTCTATCCTTCACCATATTACACACACATAATTTCCAGTACCCCCTCCCCCCCGTTATCTCACTTCTTCATGATACTTATGATTTCACTTTTTGTTGAACCAAGTATTCCATTCGCCCACTATTCATTCTTCTTTTCAACACACAACCTCTAACAGGACTTTCTCCATTAAACATTCCTCTCCCCAATACCCCAAATGGTCCGTATTATTCTTCCCACCCCCTCCCTTCCCACTCCTGCATTTAAATCTCCCAATAGACAAATTTTATCATTTATCCCCGAAACTTTCCCCAACACTCATTTCAACTCACTCCAAAATCTTTTTCTCTTCTCTTCCTCCCTCGCTTCCATTCACTGGGTGGCATATGCGCAATATATAAAAACCCACCATTTCACCCCCCGAATTTCACACTTTTAACCCCACATTTATTTTTCTCGAAACTCACCTGGCTTGCAACACACAACCTACCTTATCCCACACCTCTTTTCTCATAACTATTCCCACCCTTTCCCTCGCCCTCACTCTCTCGTTCACCCCTTGATATCATACCCTTGTATTTTCCCAAAGTCCCATCTCCCTCCTTCCCTTCAGCTTAGTTTCTTGTAACCCTACTAGCACATCCCAACCTTTTTTCTTTTTTATTAACCCACTTCCTCCCTCTCAAATCCTCGGGTTTGTTACCCCTCTCACGTTCATACATCCCACCCTAATTCCTCTCTTCCTCCCCCATCTTTTCCCTTCTTCTATATATATTACTCACCAAGGCTGCACCGCTTGTGGGTGTGGAACTCCCCACCCTGGGTGATGACTTCCCAACACCTAAAGGCCACCACCCCCGCTCACCAAAATATACCCACAAGTAATAACAATTATAAGCGATAACCACTTGTTTTCCCGGTAACTACGGATAGTGCTTTTCTGCTTACTGAGTCGCGGCAGTCTCTGTTTTTAAAATGATTTCAAAAAGCGCGTCAATTAATAGGTCATAGACGACCGATACCGCATGCCGCGCTATATGTAGAGCGGTGTCTTCTATCAATTTACCTAGTGATATAAGATATATATATATATTATATATTATATTATATATATATATATACTATAATTATATATATATATTATATATTATATATAATATATATATATAGTATATATATATATAATAATATAAGTTATATATATATATATTTATTCCTACACTCTTTCTTCTTTTTTTTACTTTTTTCTTTTTTCCTTTCTTTTTCTCTTAAATTACAACCCGTTAAAACTTATTTATCATTAAAAAATCTTTAATTTAATTATTCAAAATTCTTTAAAATCCCCCACATATACATACATATATTTGAACTTTAAGTTTAACTAAAATATTTACAAATATAAATCCCAACAAATAACATTAATTTTAACCTATTCTAAAATGATATAAAGAATCACTTTTATTTATAGCTATACTAACTTAAAACTACGCATAAATTCAAAGTAAAAAGTCACAATTAGTGTTAGCCATCGCAAAACTGAATGCGTAAGTATAATATTTCGAATAGCTTCTGTTCCCGACTAATTCAAGAGACGGGCAATGTTTATAAAACTTATTCACAAGGTTGTTACTCGATATTTTTTGAAAGTTTTGGAGGATTTTCCCTAATGAAACTTCGTACTGTCTCTATCGACGGTCGTATAAGGTTTAATCTTGCTCGTAATGCATCCCTAAACTCAACACCACCTTTCATTGCTTCTTCAGTTATTTTTTTTTTTTTTTTTTTTTTTTTTTTTTAACTTGTTCTGCTTTGCCACAGTACGCTGCTAATTGAACGAGTCCTTCATCTCTGATAACTGTTGAATCTACGTCAAAACAAACTGCTTCGGCGTTGCAAAATATTTCTTTACTTTTCTCCTTTGAAGGAAGAGAACTACCTTTATTTTCGTTTTCTTCTTTTTCACAGATGGCCCAAACACAAACTAGTTTACTGACCTTAAACTATTTTTAGCTAAATTTTTGAATAGGGAGGACTTCTAAAATGCTTATTATTTATGTTTTTATGATTGTATATGAGATCGAATTTCCAAAAAGGGGGGGTTTTAAAATGATTAGGAATATAAAACACAATTTCACTTTTAAATAAACACTGTCAATCGCCAAGTATTTCGAAATTTTAAACTGAAGCAAATTCAAGGTGGAGAGAGTTTCCAATGCGTCCGTTCTGTGACGAGTCAGAATATATATATATATATATATATATATATATATATATATTATATTATATATATACTAGATATTATATAAAAAGATAATACAATATTTATATATTAGATATTATATATATATATATATATATATATATATATATATTACTAAAGTGTCACACCTCACGGCACATAGCTCTGTTCAAGAGAGGGAAACCTTTCTCTAGTAATTTCACTAGATCGGACTAGGAATCGAAATCAGGGCCCTTGTCATAGAACAGCTGGAATGAAAATCAGAAAAAAAGACCACGTGAGGTACAATAAATACCAGAAAAAAAGTCAAAGTTTTGCGCCGAATTTTATCGAATGCTTTCGATATGTTTATTGCTAACAAACAAAAGAAATACCGAGATTTGCAGAGAATAAGGACTATAAGTCAAAAGAAGGAATGAACATTGTCATAGAGCGTGTTAGTAGAGAGAGAGAGAAGGAGAGAGAGATGAGACGATGAAAAGAGATGGTGAAGGAGAGAGATAGAGGTTATTAGAATTTGAGTTCTTTGACATTTCTTCACGCGTGAATAAAAATTCGTTGTCGATAACTTTGGAGAAGAGAAGGGTAAAAAGCAAGACAAAGCTAGAGCTTGAAAAGCGGTTAACTATTTTTCTTGCCAGAGGATGTTGAATAGATCGTGAAACACGTTTCCAACGAGGAGAAAATAATGGTGAAGTGGAAAGGACTGAGACGAACAATTTTTTTATCAAGCAGTCTGAAAGTTAGGACAAGTTTTGTGCTAGTTTTGCAAGTTCGGACTAGCACTAGTTTTGAGAGCCATAGTAGGTGAGTGTTTCATTTAGGACCGTTGGGACTTCTTATTCCATTAAACTCAGTGAAGAGATGGAGAGATGAGAGATGGAGAGAGAGGAAGAGAGGATGAGAGAGAGAGAGAGAGGAGAGTGAGAGAGGCAGAGAGGAAAGAGAGACAGAGACAGAGAGAGAGACAGACGAGAGAGAGAAGAGAGAGGAGAGAGAGGAGAGAGGAGGAAGAGGAAGGTGAGAGAGAGAGGAGGAGAGAGTAGAAGGGACCTTCCACCGGTATCTGAAAAATCTGAATGGAGAGAGACGAGAGGATGAACGAGAGAGAGAGACGAGAGAGAGAGAGAGAGATGAGAGAGAGAGGGAGACAGAGACGGAGAGAGAGAGAGAGAGAGAGAGACATACAGGACAATAACGGACAGAGACAAATGACAGAGAATCGAGAGGGGCAGAGAGAAAGCAGACAGGGGAGAGAGAGAGAGAGAGAAGGAGAGAGAGAGGAGATGAGAGGAGAGAAGAGAGAGAGAGATAGAGTAGTGAGAATGAAAACCTTGGTATGCTGAAAAAAATCTGAATGGAGAGAGAGAGAGAGAGAGAGAAGAGAGAGAGAGACGAGAGAAGAGAGAGAAGACGAGAAACAGAGAGAGAGAGAGAGATAGATGAGAGAGATAGTTCGAGAGAGGAGAGAGAGAGAGGACAGACAGACCAGAGACGGAGGACAGGAGAAGAGACAGAGACAGAGACAAGAGACAGAGACAGAGACAGAAACAGAGAAAGAGACAGAGACAGAGGCAGAGAGAGGAGAGAGAGAGAAGAGGAAGAGAGGAGAGAAGGAGAGAGAGCAGAGAGAGAGAGAGAGAGAGAGGACTGAAGCGTACATGAGGTTTAACAAGATGTCGGAGAGAGACCGAGAGAGAGGGAGAGAGGGCAAAAATTATATTATGGAATAAAAATATCCATCTAATAAGATCTCTCTCCTAAGACCTCTCACCATTTATCACGAGTTTGCCACGAAATGTATCAAAATCAATGAATTTATAAAGAGTTTCTTTACGGTGCATTATAGAATCTCAGAGTCTCAAAGATTTTTCACGACATTTCAGAACTTTTTCCATTGAAATTTTAAGAATGTTACCCAAAGTTTTTCCTTCTCAAAATTGAATTTTTTTCCTTCAAAGATTGGATAAATAACAATAAAAATATAATAATGGAGAGAATAATAAAAGAGAAGAAAACAAAACGTGGAGAGAGTTCCCACAATGGAGAGAAATAATTCGAAAGGAAGATCTAGTAAATAGGCAAAATATAAAAATGACATAACTATAATATAATAATAAAATAATAATAATTAATAATTTAATAATATAATAATAATAATAATGAATTACATAATAATAATATAATAATTAATAATAAATAATAATAATAATAATAGATTATATAATAATAATAATAACTAATAATATCAATAATAAATAATAATAAGATAATAATAATAATAACATAATAATAATAATATTACTATATTATTATTATTATTAAATTTATTATTATATATTTATTAGTTTTATTATTATATTATTATTATTATTATTATATATTATTATATATTCATTATTATTATTAT
>JABUQX010120563.1:32500-40056 GCA_015478945.1 Trachelipus rathkii | reverse complement strand
TGCCACTACTAACAACATTAACTGTAGAATAACAGCAGAAATAACATCAAATAGATTGTACCCCAAACAATCACAGCTATCGAAACAAAACCACCAACCAACCCTTTTGATAGCTTGGCAAGGGATATTTTAGCTCTCCCGAATCCTTTATCTATAACAACTCTTCTCCGAATTATCCCTTCAACCTCAGCACACCCTAAAGCGAATTCTTATGTGTATGTTAACGGATGAAAATGGATTAATAGTTCCAAAAAAAATTGCCATGGGAGCCTGATTGTGACGACCAATTCTCTCTCTCTCTCCCTCTCTTCTCTTCTGCCCTCTCCCCTCTCTCTCTCCCCCCACCCTCCCCCTCCCCCTCTATCCACTCCCTCTCTCCTCTCTCTCTCGTTCTCTCTCTCTCTCTCTCTCTCTCTCTCTCTCTTCTCTTTCTGCTTCTCACATCTCTCTTCCCCTTCTGACCCTCCAACCTCTCCTCCACTCTCTCCAATGCCTGCTCATTCCGCTCCTCACTGTCTCTTTGCTGTCTCTCGCAACCTCTCCCATAACACCGCCTCTCCTCTTCTCTGGCCATCTCATCTCATTCGCTCTCCTGTCCATCGCCCTCGCTGTCTCTCAATGCCTTCTTTTGCGCTTCCAAGGGGAAAATATGAATTTGGAAAACCCGTTTCAACCTGCAACGCCCTCCGCAAGTGGCTCGCATTCGTTTCTGAATACCGTGGTCGGAGAAAGGGGAATCCCAGAGTTCTCTATTCCCCAAACATCTCCCACAAATGCATACAATATCTTAACAAATAATAATATTGTCTTCTAGCCTTTCCCAAAATCACTCAACCTGATTGTATCAGAGGTGGTATTGAAAAGATAACCCAGAACACGTTCTTCTTTTTTAAACCCAACGGTCCCTTATTGGGATCCCAATATTCGCAACCTCCAAACTTCCTTACAAAAAGGGACACTTTTCCGGTGATACCTTCCCATACTGTCTCCATGGAAACCGTCCCATATTCTCCACCCATTTCTGAACCTGTTGCTTGGCATATATATGATGATATTGCTATTGCTCCATTCTTATGCTATGAGCATTTTGGTTGCTCTTCTAACGACCAGCCAAGTCTAATCAATAGCATAAACTTGGTTGAACTCAACTTACTTCGCATTCATGGCGAAGCCCCTCCACCACAAATACCACTGAACCCCCCCCCCCCAAAAAAAAAAAGAAAAAACAAAAACGGTTGCTACAACCAATATCATTTCTCTATTGTACGATTATTCCTTACCACCAGGATTTGTTCCTTCTCCTCTTCGGACCCACGTCTCTGCCTTTCCTCCCCTTCAGAATCCACTTCTAACATTACCCCTAGTCACACAAAAAGACCATCCTCATAATGTTCATAACAACATAGCATAGCCACCCTCCTTCAATGAAATTGTCGTGGTTACTATTCTAATTTTGATGAAATTGTTCAGTTAATAAACATTTGTACACCAAAGTTTATATGTTTGCAGGAACTTCAACTATGTTATCGCAACTTCTTCCAACCGTCGGAATATAAATCGCCGCTAACCTCTATAGAAAGAGGTGACAATGATAGAGGAGGCGCAGGAATACTCATTAGTAAATCTGTTCCCTATTCTCCAATCACTCTTCAAACTAGACTTCATGCAGTGGCAGCACGAATCCATCTGTCCACCGACATCACCATTTGTCTGCCCCGAGTGATGAGTTTACTAAGGCCTACTTGCCTGACCTTTTTAAAGAACTACCCACTCTTGTTTTTGTACTGGGAGACTTCAACCTTCACCACCCCTTATGGGGAAACTGTCACCTCGTCTAAGTCTAAGATCCTTGTTGATCTCCTAGCACCCTTTTCCCTACATACGGACGTTTAGATGCATACTCTTCTTCCTTCATAGATTTTTCCTTTTGCTCCCATTCTCTTATGGATCGCTTTACCTGGTCCCGCTTTGATTTCTTATACCGCAGTAACCATTACCCAATTTCCTTAAATGAAGGTGCATCTAGCCCAATGTTAAAACTCAATTCTAGCTGGCGTTATGATCGAGCGGAGTGGGCTCCTTTTCATCAAGGCCACAGATATCCCACTTTCTCCCTAGAGATTCTTATAATCTTCCAGCAAGCTACCAACACAGCAGCAGAAGCTTGCATCCCGAAATCTATAACCGCAGTGTGAGCGTTGATGAAGCTCTTCCCATAGAAAACATCCGAATGCCAGCTGTCTTTTTTCCTGTTCCCATTCTTTCTCTCGCCAAGAGAATGTGAAAAAGATAAAAATTGAGCAACATAAGATACTAGATTGTTGACACAGAGAGAGAAAGAAAATTGTAAACGAGAGAATAAAGGAAAAGAATAACAAAATAAAAACGGAGCAACTTTAATTTAATTAATTTGCTGTTATGACACAAATATGGTGATACACCACGACAGTATTATGTCTATATGTACGATCAATAATTTTTGTATTTATAATTTGGTGCGCCCTTCTAATCAGCTAGGGGACGAGACTGGCTCTTTACATAACAGCTTTACGAATATTTACTTGCTAATTATATCAGTTTATATTCAATAATCAGATAAGTATAATCAAATTACTTTTTCTGAATAAACCAATCTCCACTCATAATTAGTGTGAATCTTCGAGTACTTATATATATATATGTCATAATACTATCCTACAATTACATTCTTTTAGTATATAATATATGTTGGAAAAGGTTGTATACCGAGAAAATATTTCGTCCCTCCATTAACTCTCCATTCACAGTCCTACTTTATGGGCCTGATATAAAAACCCTTACGATCTCGCTGAGCGTCCAGCAGCTGTTTGCAGATATTGCTATATTAGGTTATATATTTTTGCTAGTCAACTGACATCACTATTAATGCTGTCTTAACATTGGATAATCTTTTTAAATAAATTAAGAGATTCAACTAATACTGAACTGTATGCCCACACCCATTACAACATTGAAAGAGGAAGCATTAAAATACTTTTTATCGTTTCCGAATTTTTACTGACAAAGTATATTGCAAATTTTGAACTACTCAAAGACGGGGGGAGGGGGTAAGCCCCTTTTATAGAAAAAACGTTTGTGAAAAATGGGCGCCCATCTATTTGGGTCTGTACATAAATTTTACAGAATTTAGAAGTTAAATATATAAGAAATTTTGAGAAAGTATAAAAATACTTATCTCCTAATTGTTAATTTAATTAGTATATTATCTATTTTTTATCTATATATCTATATTTTATAAATAGTATTATATAGGGTATTTTTAATCTGTTAATATTTATTAATCGTATAAGAAATATTGTTCTGTATATACTATGTATATATTTATATAATATATAAATAATATATATAATATATTTATAATATGTTAATTATTGTTCGGTATTGAGCTATATATATGAATACCTGGAACTAATATTGATAGCTCTCCCCCAACCTCGCCCACACCTTAATAAAATTGTCACAATATCTTACCTGCAAAGAAATTATTACATTGTGTTAGATAACGTGTTTTTAGGTTTTCTGAAATTGCCTCCCCCCCCCCCCCCTCATACTGATGAATATATATATTAATATATATATATTATAACTAATATATATATTCAACTATAAATATAAAAGAATATAATTATAATACATAAAGAAATATAGAAACCACCTAGACCCAACAATACAACAAACTAACGTCTTACCCAGACAATTTTATTGATATACTATAATAAATACTTCCCTCATTACTTATATCACCCCTCCATACTATATTGCTAATAATATATATATAATAATTATGAAAATAAAAATTTATTAAACAGCTCATCAAACTTGATTTTTTCCATTGAAGAGCTTCTCTGCCAACCATACCGTTATCTTAGAGAACCTAACGAGAACTCAACCGACATAGATATAAAATCTAAATTCTAAATAATATCCCACAATGATACCTGGAATTGAGGTCCTCTTTTCCATTACCAAATCTTCATATCTCGTTTGGACTACAGCTTTTTTGAAATCCCTTATTCCCAAACCCATGGAAAAAATTCGAAGTTGCGGGAAAACCACGATTCAATTTCACTGACCTGTTCAAAAACTTGCAATAATTAATGAAGAAAATTGTCAGGCAGCCTTCTCCCTGTTCTGACAGTCGCCAGGTTCTATTCAAAACTTCCAGTTTGTCTCCGCAAATCGTATGCGTGATGCAAGCTGGAATCTCTTGTTTAAGACTAGACTATGGCATCCGGGAAGCCTTCTTAGCTGGTGAGATAGTTCTTGGCGTTTTTTTTACCTTGAAAAAGCTTATGACACAACGTGGAGAACTGGGGCTCTCCTTAAACCCCACTCGTTCGGTGTTTTAGGACAGCTCCCTCTCTTTATTAAATGCCTTCTATCAGACAGATCCATCCAGGTTCGGTGCTCCTCTGTTCTATCACGTCACTTTACTCTGGATGAAGGCTTTCCGCAGGGCATGTTCTAAGTGTATTATTATTATTATTTGCTCTCGGATTCAATTACGTTACTTCTATTCCACCGACGGTCAGTTTTTCTCTCAATGTTGATTACCTGGCACTATACATTGCCGATGTCAGGCTACCATTTTTTGAACGGCAACTCCAACTAACTTTGTATACAAGTTATTTTCGCTTTCAAACCCCAAACACCGTCTGCTTTGACACCGATTCTGCAAGAGAGACCTCAGAATATCCTTACTGGTAATTTTCAACACAGTTTATAACATCATTAACTTCCTCAACATCCCTTTGCAAAAAGGGCTACCGTTCTCTTGTGATGAAGAGTATACATACACCTTGGATATTTACTGCTCCCACCATCTGCCTGGTTCTGACCTCTCTCTCCAAATCTAGCCACCCCGCTGCCTTGTTAAAGGCATCATTCTTGTCACGGTGGATTTACTCCAGTGTTTACTGACGGCTCTAAAACAGGGGACAGTGTGGGCGCGTCTGCTGCCTCTCCTGACCGCAACCTTTTCCATACCCTCCCCCCTATGCTTCAATTTTTACTGCAGAATTAATGGCTATAATGATTGCCCTTTCTCGAATTTTATTCCTTAACCAAGACCACTCATGTCATTTATTCAGATTCGCTCAGCGCCCTCCAGGTGCTTAATTAAAGCACCCTATTCTAAAAACACAATGATATCCGTTGTACAACAATTTCTTCGGCTGCTCTATTCTCGCAAGAAACAAGTTACACTATGTTGGACCCCCTCTCACGTAGGGGTAACTGGCAACGAAATCGCTGACAGAGAGGTCAAAATGGCATCTTCTTTCTGTAGCTGTTCTAGGTACCTCCCGGATGCCATTCGACAAGGTCGCCTCCCATCAACTGATTATTATCCTGCTCTCCGACAAGGCTTCCGGTCTTACTAACAGGAGTGCTGGGCGGGTGATCAGCGAGGGGCGAAACTTAGAAATATGAAGCCGAACATTGGTGAGTGGTCTTCCTCTCACCGACGAAATCGCTTGCACAAGGTGATACTTGCACGCCTCCGCATTGGTCACAATATCACTCACAACCACTACATGTCACGGGATCCTCCTCCCATCTGCAAATTTTGCTGTCCCATACCCCGCAATCTGTTCACCATATCTTCATTGATTGTCTTCAACTGGACCCCATTCGCTGTCGTCATTTTCCTATTCTATGGTCCATAACACCTTCTAAAAGGTTATCCTATATCTTGTCTGAATCTTCTCACTTTAACAGTAACTTTATTTTCCTTTACCTTCAAGAGCTGAATATTCTTCACAATATATAATTTAGTCATGTAATTAATATAAGGACTATATATAATGTAAGGACATCTTTTTATGTATCTTTATATTTATTTTTTGACTGAATATTCATTTCGTCATCTAAATTTTCTTTTGTGACATATTTGAAATAAGTATGGAATTGAATATTCAACCAAGTGTGGCCGCTTCCTTGTGGGCCGTGGTGGGTCTTGTACATAAACGAAAAAAAAATAGTTCCCAATGAATTATTATTAGATAAAATTATTATCAGATGAACAATAAGAAAGTAATCTCAATTTTTTAATTAGATTTTTTTTTTTTTTAAATTTTCCCATAATAATGGTTTTAAAAAAGGCGCTCTTCATATTTATTTGTTTTTGGCTATTGTTTTGAAAAGACATTAAACAAAACGAGAAAGTTTACTTCGAATATATCTAAATGCTATTTGTTTATATTGAGATATATATAGTCATTCGGAGGCAAACGGTTAAATAAGGGCGCTCAAAATCGAAGTTTTAGAACTCAATAATACCTTTTACTTTTCGTTTGATGTAGATCGAATGGAAATTTTTAAAATATTGCAAAATTTCACTTTTATGCAATTTGCAACAATTGTTTACATTGTAAATGAACACTCCCTATATCATCTAAATTGCAGCACTTGATTTCGGCTATTTAATATATCACGGAAAATGTGGCATCATCACCATACCTCTCCGCTCACTATCCTTTGCTACGGCTCGCAACACCTTATCTCAGCAACATGACCTGTTGCTGACGCGTTGGGATACAACTTTGCAACCTACTCCAGGGAAATGCGATATAAGGAGCCGTTCCGTTGACTTCGATCTCTGGCCCAGCCCCCCGATTTCTCTGCAACACCAGACGACCACCCACCCCCACAACCCAGATGCTTCGTACCTTTATCCTTCTGTCTCAGGGTTCCTCCTCTATCTTTATAAGGTAGTTCCCATTCATAAAACCATGGAAGGACTCTCCCTCTATACTGACAGCCAGTGGTCCATCTCGCTTACCTGCTACAACTGTAGTCTGATGGAGAGGATGGTAGAGTCCTCTCTAGTTCCTACATTGGTGAGTCTTGAAGCCTTCTCTCTCTCTCTCTCTCTCTCTCTCTCTCTCTCTCTCTCTCTCTCTCTCTCTCTCTCTCTATCAATTTGGATTTCGTAGGAATCTGTCTACATTGGATCTTCTTCTTCGATTGGGCCATGACATCAGCGAGACTTTTTGATTGATAAGATGGTGGTCCTGGCCTTTTTCCTCCTCCATCGAGAAAGCATATGACTCAACCTGGAGATTGAAATTCTGGAGCGGCTGCACTCGCTGGGTCTTCAAGGGCCATGTTGGCCTATAGGTTTGTTGCGGAACCAGCCAGTCCCGGCCTTTTGACCTAGATGAGGGAATGCCTCAGGGCAGCGTCTTCAGCTTTTTGCTGTTTGCAATTAAGTTTAACGATGTAGTTACTAGAATCCTGGCGACCACAGTCCGTTGTTTCTTCTCTGTTGATGACCCTGCGCTTTACATTCCTGTCGCTAAGCTTCCATATATGTAACGCCAACTCCAGCTAGCTATTGGCAGAATTACTGCATGGTGTTGATTCTCGTAATTTTCAATACTCCCCTGCTAAGACGAAGGCTATGCTTTTCCGTCTCAAGGATAGGAGAGAAATGCCTAACTGTATCTCTCATACACTTTTCCTTTTTGACCCTCCCATCCAAACCGACCCACAAGTTCACTTCCTGGGCCTGATCT
>JABUQX010120563.1:25000-27500 GCA_015478945.1 Trachelipus rathkii | reverse complement strand
AATAGTTTTTTTTCATAATATTTTAATATGATTTAAACTAAATAAATATAATAATCATATTTATTTAAAACATGGAATTGTAAAATTTAGTATACTCCTTATTAATCTTAAAATAAATATAATTTACCTTATTTTTTAAATTTACAACTCACATAAAATTATTTTACAAATCATTATCGTTCAATCTAAATAGTTTTTATATGAATTTTTTGCATGAAGTATAAAAAACAACTTCCTTTTACAAATTTTATCAATACTTCAAACTATAAAACTTACTGACTTAATCGAACACCATCCTTTGTTATTTTAAATGAGAATTCTTTATATATATATATATATATATATATATATATATATATATATATATATATATATATATATATATATATATATATATATATATATTTTTTTTATATATATATATATATATATATATATACTTAAATTTTAAAATTGTGCAAAAAGATTATCTTAAATTTGTCCTTAATTCTGTGAAGTTAAATAATAATAATAATAATAATAATAATAATAATAATAATAATAATAATAATAATAATAATAATAATAATAATAATAATAATAATAATAATAATAATAATAATAATAATAATAATAATAAATTAGTTGCTTCCTTAAAAATAAAAAGTACATAAATACAAATAAATATATTTACAGAGAAAAGTAACGTAGATAAAAAATAAATTAATAAATAATATTTCTTTATCAATAATTATAAATTTTAAAATGTATTTTATGTGTTATGAATTCAAACAGTTTTATTGAAGTATTTTTCATATGTTTCCCTTTTTTGTTGTTCATATTCATTTTCCTTTGTTTTGTAATTTTCTTATTTTCTTCTTCTTCTTCTTTTTCTTTTTACTTCTTCCTCTTCATCTTCTTCTTCATCCATTGTCCTATTTTCGGTGTTTCATAGTTTAAATTTTCGTTGTGGAGTTCCTTATCTAAATTCACTCGTTTATTTTAGCTCATCAATTCCACAGCACAGGGTTTGCTGACAGCCTCTGAAAGCATAAATATTTATTTACTTAATTATTTGTTTATTTATTTATTTATGTTAAAAGAAAATAACTGTAGTTAGGCTATAGTTTAAAAGTTTTAAATTTAATTTTAAACCATAAATAAGAATGTTTTTTTTTTTTTTACTTTAATATACAATAAAAGAATACCGTTTTAATCTCTCTCTCTCTCTCTCTCTCTCTCTCTCTCTCTCTCTCTCTCTCTCTCTCTCTCTCTCTCTCTCTCTCTCTCTCTCTCTCTCTCTCTCTCTCTCTCTCTCTCTCTCTCTCTCTCTCTCTCTCTCTGATTCATTAACTAATGTTGAAAATCTACAATACATAGGTACAATTAAAGAATAATATTTACAATTCCCAAAATATGCCATATATATATATATATATATATATATATATATATATATATATAAAATATATATATATATATATATATATATATATATATATATATATATATATATATAATATATATATATATATATATATATATATATATATATATATATATATATATATATATATATATATATATATATATATATATATATATATATATATATATCTTTAAAGCTTTTATATATATATATATATATATATATATATATATATATATATATATATGTTATATAATAATTATATATATATATATAAAATGCCCTTAACATTTGAAGCAGATTCCGAGATTAGTTCAAATTAAGACATCCGTTACCAAGGATACCTAAAACGTTATAGTTTATTTGCCCTACCAATAAATTCCCCAACATTATTACAGACGCAAACTATGATAACATTATGGACAAAATTATAAATGATTATACTACACGACAACCAAAATAAATTCATAACCTGTTTTTTAAATAATATATACTTAAAAAATTTAAACATTAATAATATAACATAAATTTTAAAAAAAAAATAGTGACCTGTTTAACATTTTTTGGAATATAATAATAATATTATTAAATTAATTAACAATTATAATATTATAATTATTATTATTATTATTATTATTATTATTATTATTATTATTATTATTGTGTGTGTGTGTGTGTGTGTATTATTATTATTATTATTATTATTATTATTATTATTATTATTATTATTATTATTATTATTATTATTATTATTATTATTATTATTATTATTATTATTATTATTATTATTATTATTATTATTATTATTATTATTATTATACTATCTTTATCTTATCATAAATTATTGTTATTGTAAGTATTATTATTAAATTAATAAAAAGTTGCCAAAATAAATCTTTCAATAATAGCCGAATCACAAGATCAGTTATATATATATATATATATATATATATATATATATATATATATATATATATATATATATATATATATATATATATATATATATATATATATATATATATATACTTTCTGCTATATATATATATATATATATATATATATATATATACCTATATATGTTAAAAAGGT
>JABUQX010120563.1:7500-10000 GCA_015478945.1 Trachelipus rathkii | reverse complement strand
ATATATATATATATATTTATATATATATATATATATATATATATATATATATATATATTATATATATATATATATATATATAATATATATATATATATATATATATATATATATATATATATATATATATATATATACATATATATATATATATATATATATAAATATAAAACCAATTAATATATTTATATCTCTTTATATATATATATATATATATATATATATATATATATATATATATATATGTAGATGGTGCCGTTACGAAAGATGGAAGCCAAATAGAGGATATAAAAATTTAATATGGGCTGTGACATTTCTCCGACACCTGTCGAGGTATTCCCATATGCTAAAGCTGAAATCATGGCAGAAACTTTTCCATCAAATCTTCTTTAACCTCTCTGCTACTCATTTATTCTCAGTATCGCACTTTTTATTTTTATTTATTTATTTATTTATTTATTTATTTATTTATTTATTTTAAGCTTAGTACTGGGTATGGTAATCAACGGTGTCCTTGTTATGGTTATCAGAACTTGTACTTTCGAACTTGCAGTGTAAAATGCGTAAAATGTTCCTAAAAGAAAGGGCCCATCACAACTCCATAATTACTGTCCTATATTCTGACCTCTTTCTATCCTCTGATGGATGTTATATGGATCTTTGCCAATTAACCAGGAAACTGAACATTAAAAAAAAGAACGTGAAGCTCAGTCACGTGAACAAGACTTCCCAGTCTTATAAAATTGTTAAAAATTACTGAGCTGTTATGAAATTTCATAGTGGTCTAAAAATTTAATAAATTCGTCAAAGTAGATGCAAGTTACTAAACCAATTCAAATATTGTTTCTTTTTGCATATATATATATATATATATATATATATATATATATATATATATATATATATATATATATATATATATATATATATATATATATATATATATATATATATATATATATATATATATATCAGAGGCGACTCCTGCACTCGTGCTACTCGTGCTCAGCACGAGTTAACATTATAGAAACGATCTTTTTTTGCTAAATATTGCAATGTTACGATAAAATTCTCTTATTTTTTTGCGAAAGTAATGAAAAATTAAAACGAAAAAGGTAAGAATAACCACTATTAAATAACGCTTTTAACCCATTAAAAATGACGGCAGCAGTTTATGCTATATATATATATATATATATATATATATATATAGAGAAGAGAGAGAGAGAGAGAGAGAGAGAGAGAGGCACGAGTAGTAAAAAGTTACTTTAGTAGCCACTGATATATATCTATATATATATATATATATATATATATATATATATATATATATATATATATATTCTATATATATATATATATATATATATATATATATATATATATATATATAGTTTTCTTAATTAATTTCAAATGATTCATCTTTTTAGTCTACGGGTTTTACAACATTTTTTCGCTTAGAAATTCGTTATATATTCGCTTAATTCATGTAGACAAACACAGTCGCAGTCCATTCCCCCTCATAAATTGTAATAACAATATATATATATATATATATATATATCTTTGCTATATATATATATATATATATATATATATATACTTTATTTCTCTCTTTTATATATATATAAATCGGCGAACCTAAACTTATGGTTCGCTCAAAGACCTATCTTCACAGGTCAAATTTCTAGGCCTCATTCTAGATGACCACCTAACATACGCACCGCACATTAAACTCTTGAAAACAACTTATCATCGTGTGCTTGACTTATTACGACATCTCGCATCAAAATCTTGGGGTGCTCATCGCAAGTCCTTTTGCGTCTCCACATAGCCCTATTGATCGAAGTTGGATTATGGAATATGGTCAGGCCTCCACAACACTACTACACCTGTTAGATCCCATCCAAAACGAAGCGATCCGTATCTCCACTGGAGCTTTTCGATCGTCCCCCCAGGTGAGCCTTGAAGTTGAAGCCAATGTGATGCCACTCTCTCTTCGAAGAGAATACATCATGTGTACAAGTTATCTTCGTTTTCAAACCCCAATACCGTCTGCCCTGACACCGATTCTGCAGGAGGTGCCTCAGAATCCTAATTACTGGCCATTTGCGAACACGGTTCATAACATCCTTAATTTCCTTAATATCCCTTTACAAAAGGTGCTGCCTTTCTCATACGATGAAGGATACACACCTTGGTTATTCCCTGCTCCCACCATTTGCTTGGCTCTGACCTCTCTCTCCAAATCTAGCCATTCTGCTGCCTTGTTAAAGGCATCATTCCTGTCTCATTCCACAGTTCATGATGAGTTTACTCCAGTATTTACTGATGGCTCTAAAACCGGGAACAGTGTGGGCGCATCTGCTGTCTTTCCTGATCGCAACCTTTCCCATACCCTCCCCCCTCATGCTTCAATTTTCACAGCAGAATTAATGGCTATAATGATTGCGCTTTCTCGAATTCTAATCCTTAACCAAGATCAATCTTATGTCATTTA
>JABUQX010120562.1:22500-25879 GCA_015478945.1 Trachelipus rathkii | reverse complement strand
TATATATATATATATATATATATATATATATATATATATATATATATATATATATATATATATATATATAGCCAATACAAACCATTATCAAATCTACCAAATCTTCTCTCATCATTTAAGTTGTATAATAATAATAATAATAATAACACACACACACACACACACACACACACACACATTAACGACTGTTAAAGGCTCTAACGTACTACATAAACTATTACTTCCACCCTTTATAAAATATAAATGCAGCAGACGACAATAATAATAATTTCCGAATGCATATGTCATATCTCTTTCGATAAGATAAAACGTGCAAAAGATAATAGGATAATAACATCAGACACTTTAAAAGTTTTACAAATTAGTTTCGTTAGATGTAAGATGGGGAAATTTTATGAAGGTTCGGTAATCGATCTCTCGTCTTGATCTTGGGTATAAATTACCTATAGTAGTTCCCCCTCCTAGAATAGGGCACTGCCCTTGAAGTGTTAACTTTATTATAAAAAAAATATTAATAAATAAATAAATGTTAGTCGTAAAATAAAGTTATTAACCACTTAAAATCAAATGCTGCGGAGCTCGCAAATTTTTATGCTACCAGCTCCGACTCCGACTTCCACAAGTACTACATCATTTTAAAATGTGGCTCCGGCTCCGAACCCCATTTATTTTTTGGTTCCGCCCAAAACCTTGCGGTAAAGTGACTCCATTATCACAGCCCTGATTATAAATGTATTTCAAATGCATAGAAAAATGTATCAAAGAATATCTAACTAATAAATAAGTGGAATAAATAATGATCATCAGGTATAGGGAGAGGTGGTAAATATTTCTGCCGACTCCAACTCCGACTTAACTCTTTTAAAATTGCCTAGCTCCGGCTCCGACCCCGTCTCCAACTTCATTTTAAAATTGCCTGGCAATTACTCCCTCCGATTCCATTTTAAAACTACCTGGTAGTAACTTAAACCATTTTATAATCTCCCAGCTCAAGACTCTGTCTCCATCATTTTAAAATTATCCAAGTCCGGCCCCTTAATTAAAAAAAAGAGTTAAAAATATATAAAAAAAAATTCACATCCGTTCCCACTCTACCCTGGCTCCACCCTAAAAACATTTTTTTGCTCAGGCTCCAGGGCTCCATAGCCCTGGGAACATATTAAATCTACTTTTCAAATATATAATGAAATCCCTCAAAAAAACAACGACCAAAATTATTTTACAGAATATATTTATAATAAATTGAGAAAAAAAAAATTATTAAAAAAAAACACACACACACACAGATGTACACCAAAAGATATGACCACCACAAACACACACACACCTAAATGAAATAAAAAATTAATAATAAAACCAATAAGAAATTTATAATAATAAATGAGGGGCTTAATAAATGAATTACACCTACGGTATATAATAAAAGTTCAAATGAACAATTAACAGAGACTATATTAAAAAAATCCCTGTGGGGGAGGCGAGGAAAGAATTCTTCCCTGTATGTCCTGCAAGTCGTAGAAGACGGTTCTAAAAGGGCCGTGGAAGCTATTGGCTCCGCTATCAAGTATTAATAGTCCAAGAATGCTTATGCATGACTCGGATTCGATGTATGTTTGGCAATCATACACCAGTCTATGGGGATCCAAGGGGAGGCTAATAATAACAATAATAACAAAAAATAAAAATGTATGCAATTGAAAAAATAAAAATGTTTATCATTTAAAGAAAATTTTCATTCTTATTAATAAAAACTGAAATATAATGAACGCCAACTTAAGTATTTATGGCAAATTGCACCATGACGAAATAAAAAAATAGACCTCATATGTTTGCCAGACGGCGTTTTTAAGAGTTTAGTAGAGGAAAAACTGAAAAAGATGCATCAATCAGTCGATTGATAATGAAGTAAAGGAATAAATATGAAAGTGAAAAGTAAAAATATAAAGTAATAACATTAATACTATTAACTACACTTGTCAACAAAGAATTTGTCCCAAGACAAAGAATACATGTTTATTACATATTTTTTCATGCAGAATTCAAATATCATATTGATTTTTATCTGTCAGATTCAGTTTTGAAACCATTCACATGTAAACATGGAAAAAATTGCAAAAATAAGTAATTTATCCAGTGAACAGAGCCAAAAATGGTTGGATATACAATACAGATAATGTAAATAAAATCTGTGTATATTTCCCAAATATATATGCTGTGAAAATTTCAAATTGATAGGACAAATAATAAAAAAGATAGAGGTTTTTCATTTATGAAATAGTAAAAAAAAAATTTGTTTACATTTACATTTTTTTAGTTGTCTAGTGAATGACGGCAAAACTGGACCTTATAGACAAACACCAATATAATTTTTGGATTCAGCGCAAAAAAACTACATAAGAAATAAGTCTTAAATAAAAGAAAAAAATTTGTTCCCCAGCCTTATTATTATTATTATTATTATTATTATTATTATTATTATTATTATTATTATTATTTTTATTTTTATTATTATTATTATTATTATTATTAATATTATTATTTTTATTATTATTATTATAGTGGGGAACAAAATTTTTATTGACCTGTATATAAGACTTCTTTCTTATATAGTTTTTTGAGCTGAATCCAAAAACTATATTGGTATCTGTCTACAAGGTCCAGTTTTGTCGCCATTCATATGAAAACTAAAAAAATGCATAAAATTAATTTTTTACCATTTCATAAATGAAAAACCGCTAGATATTTTTTATTATATTATATGTCCTATCTATATGAAATTTTCACAGCATACACAGATTTTATTTAGATTATTTGCATATCCAACCGCGCGAGCGCATGCACACACACACCCTCATATATATATATATATATATATATATATATATATATATATATAATATATTATAGATAAGTTAACATATATATATATATATATATATATATATATATATATATATATATATATATATATATATATATATATATATATATATATATATATATATATATGCACTCAACCTCTGCCCCTCCCCATGAATGGCACTATAAAAAATATAAAATAAAATATATATTGAAAATACTGAACAATAAATTCTTTTAAAGTTCGATCCCGGAATGAAAAGAAAACTTTCAAGTACTTTTAAACAACGGACTGATACCTAGTTCAAAACTTTCATACAATGAAGTGGTATCTAGTTCAGTCTTTTATACAAAGGAATAGCACCTAGTCCAGTACTTTTATATGGAGGAATGGTATCAAGCAAAAAACTTTTATACAACATTGGTATCTAGCCCAGATCTTTCGTACAACAGAATATTATCTGGCCAGTACTTTTATATCACAGAATAGTACCTAACACAGTACTTTTATATAACTAAA
>JABUQX010120562.1:0-12500 GCA_015478945.1 Trachelipus rathkii | reverse complement strand
ATAATAATAATAATAATAATAATAATAATAATAATAATAATAATAATAATAATAATAATAATAATAATAATAATAATAATAATAATAATAATAATAATAATAATAATAGATGTAAGGATAATTCACTAAATCGCTATAGTTAAACACACCTGATAGAATGATAGCACAGTTATAGACCAGAAAGGAAAATTATGTTAGAAAAGAGAAAAGAGACCAATAAAATTTGGTTGGTTAGAAGATATAGAACATTAGCATAGAGCATGGTAGTAATGTAGTAGAACAGTGGAATGAGTTCAATAAGGGGTTCAATTGTTTAATGTAGAGGGACTCCAGAATTTTGCGATCTATGTCCGAGGAGGTTGAGCAAAGTATAGTAAAATCAGAAAAGCAAAGAAGGTGGCGTTTGTTAGAGGTGTGAGAGCGGATGGAGGAGTGTTGAGGAGAGCTGAAAGGGAGGATCTTCCCCAAGTCTGGGCTTCACCACCATTTCTCGCCTTCGTCTGCTAAATGATTTAATTGATTTAATATTCTTGATAATATCCAATTGTGTTTGTATACTTACCAAGCCCTAACTGCTGTTACTTGCTACTATATATATATATATAAATATATATATATATATATATATATATATATATATATATATATATATATATATATATATATATATATATATATATATAATATATATATATATATACAGGTATAATTATATATATAATAATATATATAATATATATTATATATATATATATATATATATATATATTATATAATATATATATTATTATATATATATATTTTATATATATATTATACTATATATATATATAGTATATATATATAATATATATATATATATATATATATATATATATATATATAGTATATATATCATATAAGATATGGGACAATGGGTTTTTATCTAATGTTTACTAATTTGGGATAAAAATTAAGTATTATATTGTAACTGGTGGGGGGTTTCTTCCGTGTTTGTATCTATTAATATTTTATGATAAATTTTCTTCTGTTATCGAAAACACATTGCTTAAAACTTTATTTACAATTAAGATATTTAAATCAAAACATAGTTATTATCTTTACATACAAACTAAAATATGTTGTAAGAAAAATAGGAGAAACATTTTGATTTTTTTCATTGACTTTGTAAACCATAACACATTTCTACACTTTCCACTGGGCCTTCCTTTATCCCCAAAGTCTAACTTGATGAAGAAAATTTCTAAATTTTTTTGTTTTTTTTTACCTGACCAATCACTTTTAGAACTAGTTATTAAATACTTTGGTGACAATGCATATATCAACATTCATCACAGATGATCATTGCTTCCGCCGGTAAATGAGGGTAGGGAGCTCAAATATGCATACAGAAATCCGAGCAATGAATACGAATTTCAAGAGTACAAGTAAGTGGTAGTGATACCCAAAACCAACTACCACCGACCTTTTAGTTGCCCCTTACGACACGCAAAATGTACGTATTGGTAATTCTTTCTCGCTCATAAAAGGAAAAAACAATGAGTATATATATAATATATATATATTATATATATATATACTATATATAATATATATATATATAAATATATATATAATATATATATATATATATAATTAAAATCTCTATAAATATGTTATATGAATATATATATATATATGGTATGAAGCTATGGTAGACTTTGATTGTGTGAGTCCTAGAATTCTAATGTTAAATTTAAGTTTGAAAAGGGTTCAAAGGTATGTGTGGTTGGGACGTATGGTCCATCTGAGGGAAAAGTTGAAGAGAGTACGATTTTTTGGATAATCTGAATGATGTTCTGGATGGGGTGAGTAGGGCTTCAGATTGATAGTTTTGGGGGACCTAAATGGTTGGATAGGTGATCAAAAAAACGGGATGGTATAACAGGTGGTTTGGGGGTTGTCGGGAGAAATGAGAATGGTAGGAAGGTGATTGATTTCTGTCGAAGAGAGAGGTATGTGTGTAAGTAATTACTTTCTTAAACACAAGAGTATCCATAAGTATACTAGAGTTGGTTTTGAAGGTAGAGATGGTATCGAAGTGAAAAGTATTATTTGATCTAGTGTTGGTGAAGAAGGAGATGTGGAATATTGTGTTGGATGTTAAATTCAGTGATGGGTTTAGGAATGGGATTATCGGATAATTATGTTTGTTTAATGTAAAATTAAGTTAGTGGGGGCTTGATGGAGAGGAAGGTGATACGAAAGGAAGTAGGTAAAATTAGAGTGAGAAGTTAAGTGAGCAAGATAATAAGGAAAAGTATGTAAGAGCGCTCGCTAGTAAAACGGTTGATTTGAATGGGAACAAGTTGATACTGAACAAATCTGGGGGCAAATGAAGGAAGCAATTGTTAGCTAGTGCAAAAGAAGTATGTGGATGTGCTAAAGTAGGAAAGTAAGAATGTTAACAGTGAATGTTTGGAATGAAGAGGTTGAGAAAGCGAGTTAAAGGAAAAAAGAAGCGTTGGTTGAATGTACTAAAAGCAAAATGATTGAAGACTCAAAAGAAAGATGCTTGGAATTTATTAAGGACGAAAAAAGAAATACTAAAAGGTGTATACGTATGAGAAACAAGAGGTAAATGAACAGTTTGGAAGAGGATGAATGGGACTTACAAGGGAATAGGAAAGCTCTTCTGGAAGGAAGCGCGAAAGGCTAAGAATAGAATAAGGGGAATCTGCTTAGATAATGAATAGGGATGCTTTTGTAACTGATGAAGTAGGTGTGAGAGGAGTGTGGACAAGAACCACTTCGGAGAATCTGCACATATTAACAGTAATTGAAGAGGCTGATAGTGATGTCACGTGTGGGCTTTTTTGATGGTGCAAGAAGGAATTGGTATTTTTGGGGATGAGGTATTAGTAAGGAGGAGGTAATGGGTAGAGTGAAAAAGTTGAAGAATGGTAATCTGCAGGTATTTAGATGAAAATTACTGGGTGAATGATCAAGACGGGGCGAAGATGGTGATTGATTTGGATATTGGAAGTTGTGTAATAAAGCTTTATAGAGGTCATAGTTTCCAAGTGATTAGGAGGAGAAGCGGTAAGTACCCTTATATAAGGCGTAAGGGAGAAAAGGGGAACTGTAGAATTATAGGGGAATAAGTTTTACTGAGTGTTGTAGGGAAGGTATATGCTTGTTATGTTGGTCGAAAGGAGTGCCGATCGAGTGATAAGGACTGATTGGTGTAAGAACAAGGTGGCGTTTTAGAGTGGTAGAGATGTGTGATCAAATCTTATACACATTGAAACCAAATGATTGCAGAAAATGAGGGAGAAGAAAGAAATAAATTCATTTAGGTTTTATGGCATTTGGCAACAGGCGTATGATAGAGTTAATAAGGAAGCGTTATGGCAGGTGTTTGTGATATATGGTGTTTGGTGGTAGGCTTCTGAAATGAATAGAAAGTATGTATGACGATAGTGAAAGCGTGTGAAGAATAAATGGATGTCAATGGTGATGGGTTTAGGATTAATAGCGGAGTAAGACAGGGTTGTGTTATGTTATGTCTCCTTCGTTATTCAATTTGTATATGGATGGTGTTTTATGAAAGAATTTGAGGTGGGGATGGCAGGAAAAGGGTGGTAGAATGGTGGAGAATGGAGTTGAGTGGAGGGTGCCCTACCTATTTATATGCGGATGATTTGGTTTCGTGTGGCGAATCTGAAGATATTGAGAGGATTGGTTTTAGAGAGATTTGGCAGGTTGTGTAAAAAGAGGGGTTTGAAAAGTAAACGTGGATTTAAGAGTAAGGTTATGTTTGCTGAGTGAGGAACCCTCAGTGTGAAAGTTTATGTTAAGGATGGTGAGCAGCTAGAACAAGGTCTGAGTTTAAATATTTAGGCCATATAGTGTTGGATGAGAAGGGAACGGACGATGCAGAGTTGTAGTAGGAAAGTTGTGCAATGGCAGGAAGGTGGCTGGGGCGTCCAATTAAATCGTTGGTGAATGCAAAGGGACTAAGTCTTGAGTGTGCTAGGCGTCTTACATGAGGGTATGTTGTTACCTGGGTTATTTGTATGGTAGTGAGACTATAGTCTGAAAAAGAAGTATAGATCTAAAGTTCAATGTGGTTCAGATGGGACAATCTTAGTGGTGTGCTAGGTGTGAGAAGAATTGATAGAGAGAGGAATGAACGTATTAGAGAGTTGTGGTGGTGTGAAGAAAGGGTAAATGCAGAGAATAAATGAAAGTATAGTTGAGATGGTTGGTTCATGTGGAAGGCATGAATATAGATAGGTGTGGTTTTAAAGCGGCATTATAGTGTGAGTGTGTTGGGAAACCGACGGCTGGGAGACCGAAGAGAAAGTGCATTGAGTCCGTGAACGAATGTCTGAAGGAGAGAAATGTAGGTTTGGAGGCGAGGATAAAGGTGCATGATAGGAGAGAATGGCGGCGTTTTGTATGGGGCATGGTTTTGGCCCACCTGGGCCAGGGGATTAACCCTTACATTGACGATTACCATAGTGAGGGTCCGTCGTGGTCCCATGATGCTCTAGGGTGGATTTTCTGTCGGTGACGAGCTCTCACTAATTAATGGTATCAGAGGCCGGCCGTAAGGCTGGCTTTCTTTTCGACGTTTGTCATGTTCTCCTACTGCTTTTCTTTTTCCGCATGCTCTGTACAGCACCTTACCCCCAATCTGGGGCAAAGAGAGAAGGTGAAGAAAGAAAGAAAGAAAGATATATATATATATATATATATATATAGTCTATATATATATATATATATATATATATATATATATATATATAGTATATATATATATATATATATATATATATATACATATATATATATATATATATATATATATATATATTATATATATATATATATATATATATATATATAAATATATATATATATCATATATATATATAATATATATATACATATATATATAGTATATATAATATATATATATATATATATATTAATATATATATATATATATATATATTATATAATATATATATATATATATATATAATATATATATATATATATATGTAGTGTATATATATTGTCGTGTGTGAGACGTATATGTTTAAAAATAAATCTTAAGAGACTTAAATTAATGTAATTTTTATGAATCATAAAGTCTTAAAAAAAAAGGCAAAATGAAGTTACAATCAGTAAAATTATAATATATATATATGATATAAATTATATAATATAATATATATATATATATATATATATATATATATATATATATATATATATATATACGTTATATTATATAATATATATATATATACTATATATATATATATAATATATATATAGCTATATATATATATATAATATGTATATATATATTAGGGATGTTCCGATACTAGTATTGGTAGTATGGTTATCGTATCGGTTAAAATGGCCGTACTTAGCCGATACTTCTTACTTTTGGCTGAAAAGATTATGATGAAGAAACTTTTAGATTCAGATTCAATAATAAATCTAGTTCGATATATATAGCTAGTACCAAGTTATGTTTTTTTTTTCCTCGATTTCCTTTTTAACTTAGATTTTTAGCGTTTCTCCAACTTGGTCTTTAGAGCAAAAATTTACCTATTGTTGGACAGCCATTATTATTAATATTCAGATTTATCTACTTTTTAGTTGATCAATAGTATTTTTTTTTGTACGCAATTTCGTGAGATCATTGTGAGTGCGTGAGTGTTTTTAAACTTTCTGGATTATTCATATTTTTAGATAATTGCTGTAAATAGGGTTTTATCGGTTGCAAGATGGAGCGCGCGTTGAAGACAGAGCGCGCGCTGCATGTGTACGCCGTCTGTAGTTATCATATAGTATGCCGTGATAGACAGTGCGCGTTGCTTAGCGCGCGTTGCAACGCCATCATGTGTACGTAGCCTATGATAGCAGATTTGCACAGGCGTGGCTTTCTTTTGACTTTACCAACATCAATGGCTTGCACTCTAACTCTGCATCCATGGAATACTACCTCTCTAACTCTAAACCTAATTTTATGCTCTTGTCTGAGACCCAGATGGCTAAGAATTCATCCTTCAACTCGTTTAATATATCCAACTATAACTTATTTTATAATTTCCGTTTGAAGGGTGGAGTATGTTCCTATGTAAATATAAACATTCCTTTAACACGTCTCGAGAATCTCGAATCTCCTAACTTCGATGTTCTGTGGCTTAAAATCTTTCTTCCTTCTACTACAATATTCTTATGCTTCTGCTACTGTTCTCCTAACAGAACAGATTTTCATGCCTTTTTTGATTACCTTACTACTTCTCACGAGACTGTTATATCTTCTCATCCAAATACTGAGGTCCTCTATTTAGGGGATTTCAATGTACACAAAACTGAATTGTTGGGTTCCTCTCGTACTGATTTAGTTGGGAGGAAGCCGAATCATTCAGTATTCTCAACGGATCTGTAGCAAACTCTGATCTAAATAACCTACACACATTCCGGATCGTCCAACCGATCTTGAACACACTTGAACTATGCTTCACCACTAGTCCTTCTTCTCTATAAATTACACCACCTTCGCTCCTATCGTTAAATCTGACCACAACCTTATAATCACTTAATTTTAATACTTTCGTCTCCAAACATCTCCAATCCTTGTCCTATCGCTTTTTTTGGCCAGCTTTGATCGGTGAATCGGGCCGATTGGGGGGGCATTGCATGCTTTCTACGTAAACTTAATTGAACGTGACTGCTTTGCTCTTAAGACGCTTTTAGATTTCTGCCGATAAAGTCGGGAACTGTATGTTAATGGATGAGCAGCGTTCATTCTTTCTTGGACTTAACTCATTTTCTCCCAAAATCCATGGTTCGATCGTACTCGTTCTCTGGCGATTCAGCTATGAGACAATTCTTTTTGGGAATGGAAATTTTTTCGTTCTTCTATCGCTCTTATAATTTTTCACTTTCCTAGAAATCGTTGCAGGGATACTCTTCGACGAGCAAAGCGGACTTTTACTTTAAACGAAAATGCGCTGACCTCCTTGGTTCCCCTACTGACAAATCTCTCTGGCCCCTCTTGCCAAAAAACATCTCTAACAACTTCTTTAAATCATCTTTTCCTCCTCTTATTCGCTCTCATGGTTCTGTTGTTATTACTCCAACTGAAAAGGCCAATCATCTCTTTTGCCTCCCCTCCGTATTTTCCTCTAATTCAACCTGGACGATTCTGGTATTCCTCTTCCTCCTCCTTCTCCTCTCAGGGGTCCTTTGCCTTTACCTGTCATTTCATTTTGGTCGCGGGTGAATGAGCTCCTGAAATCTATGAACGTTAGGAAGCGGGTGGCCCGGATGCCATTCCTCTCGAGTTTTGAGGAGTGTTCTTTAGTGGTGGTCCCATCCCGGTTCAAGTATGTCTCTTATGGATCAAGTTCTTCAGTCAACTTTTCTTCAGTGTTGAAAGCTGGCATATGTTTGGCTGATTCCGAAGAACGATTGAAGTTTGAACCTTCTGACTATTGCCATATAGCTTTCACTTGTATTCTTTCTAAGATCTTTGAAACCCTTCTCAACTCTCACTTCTTTAAATCATTCTGGAAATCTTCTTTCCCTTCTTTCTATTACCAGTACGGCTTTCGGTGCTCGAGATCTACTGGCGATATACTTTCCTATTTAACAGATTTATGGTTTTTCCGCCTCTTAGGAACACGGGGAACAACGGTGTCCGATCCACATATGTGTGTGGTGGCGCGTTGACATATCCAAAAGCAACTGTTTTGATCGGGGTATTTCACGCGTCACTTGCTCTCCAAGCTCCCCTCCTTTGGGTTTCCTTCTTATCTTTGCTTACTTATGTCTAGCTTTCTTTCAAATCGCTCAATGTCGGCTGTTGTTGATGGGGCTACTTCTTCTTTTTCTGTCAATAGTGGTGTTCCTCAGGGTTCTGTTTTATCTCCTACTTTATTCCTGCTTTTCATCAATGATCTTCTCACCTGCACATCTAACTCTATCCACTCATATGTCGATGACTTGACCCTTCATTCTTCAACTCATATCAATTCTGCTCCCTCTTTTACTTCTAGAATTGCCTCTCGTCTTAATCTTTCCGATTCTATTCTCGCTGATCTGGATAGAATTTCAAGGTTGGGTCGTCTCAAGCTTGTGAAATTTAATTCTTTAAAAACCCAACTTCTACAAATCTCTCTCTCTCTCTAAGACACTTAACTTTTCTATCTCTTTCGACGGTTCTCTCGTCTCTCCTGTTGACAATATAAACATCCTTGGCCTTTAACATAAACAAAAAAAATGTTTGAAAACCTCAAATCACAGTGGTTTCTCTTGGGTGGCCTCAAAGAAACTGGGAGTTCTTTTCACGTTGTAAAACTTTTTATCTTCTTTCTAATTTATTCCAACTGTACAAGAGTCTCATTCACCCTAGTATGGAGTACTTTTTTTTTTTTATCTGGGTGAATTAAGTTCATATATATAAGTTTCGAGGTCTCTGGTTTCATCCGGCTTTTAAGATAGGGTCGAGTCAAAGGCCAAAATGACTTATAAACTTGTCCTGTACTTTTCTAGTTCACTTGAACCCTTATATTTGCGGCGCGGATGTTATTGCTTTATCCCTTTTCTATATGTTACTGTAGAGGCAAAGTGCTCGAAGGGAACTATCCACTCGCGCTACCACCACCTTTACGGACGCCCCCTCGTAGCCAAGGGTGCTGTGGTCGGCACATGATATTTGTGTTGAAATTGATAGCTTGGGATTGGTCAGTTCGCGGCACCCTTTCAGTCGGTCAAGTCGGATCTTTGCTGTGGAATTCTGCGTCATCAAGTGTTTCTTACTCAATTATTTAATTTCCCTCACTTTAAAGCCTGCGGCTGTGCTCATTCTGCGTAATTTGCGTTAGATGGATTTTTTAGGCGTTCAACACCCACTCCTTAAATAGGGTTCTGCCCGTGAGCGGCGGAGTGACAACTGTTAAAAAAATAAATAAATAAAAAGGTTCTAATAAGAAAATTCCTTAGCTAAGGCTGGAAAACCCCACAAAGAATGCGCACCTTCCCACGTGAACCACTTCTAGAAATGCATTAAAATAGCAAAAACCGAGGAGTTGCTCGCTTGACAAAAAAAAAAAAAAAAAAAAGAGGACAGAAAAGTGGAAGGCCGCCTTATCTGCAACCCCTGGCAACAGCACTGATACAATGGTGGTTTTTCAGCAAATAAATCTACTGAAGATTGAGGATTTGGATATGTAGACGTTGGTATAGTATGGCCGATAATTAGCTGATTGGACAATCTCATCACCTTCAAAGGAATCACACCAGGGAACCTCATCGTAAAAACTGAAGAGACAGTCATCAAGGCAGCAAAGATAATTCAAATTGCAGGCTGTGAAAGAGGAGATGAAGCTCTACGAAAACATGAAGGATGCATCGCCTACAGAGAGAATCCTTTCATGCGGTGGCTTGAAAATGGGGCAAGGTTTTCATTATTATCAGTGATTGCAGGCAAATAATTATCAGCTCCTTCATCAGTCGAGATAGAGCGTATTTATAGTGTAGGCAGAATGTAAACACCCAAAAAGAACAGTCTCCGGCCAGAAACTTCAGTGCTTGCTGAAGATCCCCCCTTGCCACTTTTGTTAAAGTTTTTTTAATTTGAGATTGATATGATATCTACTTAAAAAGAGTATTTTTATTATGTTCATGTTGGAGTAATTTAGCGTTTTTTATTTTAAACTTTTCGGCCTGATTAATTAAGGGTCTCTTCTATTCATTATTTTTATCTTTATATTGTAGCTAGTTAAAGGATCTTCTTGTAAATTGTAATCATTGTTAAAACATAAAAGCTAATAGCTAAACTTTTGTTAATACTTACTTGAAAAAAGGGAAATGGAATATTTTTTAATAAAACACAAACATAAAAAAGTTAATAAATTATTATTATTGAATTATTATTCCTTAAAGGTTCTATTTTAATTTATAAAATAATATACTTGGGCACAACCAAATATAAAATATAAATGACTAAGTATTGTTTGTACAGGGAATGCAATTTGAGTTGCCTAGCAGTGCACAAATGTTTTATCTTATTACTGTGTATGTTTATGATATTATTAAAGTATCGGGATCGCGTATCGGTATCACACTAAAAAAATGAGTATCGAGTATCGGTATCGGTATCGGCCTCTTTTCTGTTATCGGTACATCCCTAATATATATATATATATATTATATATATAATATATATATATATATATATATATATATATATATATATATATATATATATATATACTATATATATATAATATATATATATATAATATATATATATATATATATATATATTATATATATATATATATATATATATATATATATGGCCAGGCATTTCCATTGTCCTCATAGTGTATCTATTAAAAACTATTAACGCTACAGTAAAACGGAATACATTGCTGGAATGCTGGTCCAATGCTGGTCCTGGAAATGTAAAAAAAAAAAAAAAAAAAAAAAAAAAAAAAAAAAAAAAAAAATTTCAAAAACTTACAATAGCTACAGCGAAAAAGGAATACATTTTTGAATTGGAAGAATTAAATCCTATTTCATAATTTATTAGCATATATATAAAAAAAAATTATTTTATTATTGATATAAGCACTACACATTTTTTTTATCAAGAATTTTTATAACCGTATATAATAAGTTAGGTCCGCATATGAACAAATATACTTGTATACCGCCAAGTAGGAGGCTCGAGCCGACGGGGAACATAGGGGGGGACGTTTTCCATACCCCGTAGGGGAGGGGCGGAGGAACCCCCGCGACACCCAAATACCAAAGAGCGGGGTTCCGGAGACCCTCCCCGGAGGGGGAAATTAGTCCTACCGTAGTTCCCCGGAAGCCGAGAGACCCGACTCCTGCCATCGGTGCTTTAGCGGTATACCTTGGGGTATTCTTTAGTAAAGAAAAAAAAAAAAAGCAAAATTTATAGAAAGTCTATTTTATTTAACGAGTAACCAATAAAAGTCTCTAAATAGGCTCTCTAATCATATTACTATAATTATTAAACAATAATTTTTTTTTTTTCTTTACATTTTTCCTTTGTGAAATTTTACCGGGATTCCAAAAATTTTTTCCTTTTTCCTGTAGCTATTGTATTTTTTTTGATTTTTTTTTTTTTTTTTTTTTTTTTTTTTTTTTTTTTTTTATATAATAATAATAAATATAATATATAACAAATAATAACCGCCAACTTGACCAGAATTCGATGCACTCTACATATCTCAACTGTACTGTAGCATTAATAGTTTTAAGATACATATGACGGACAATCTGACGGATTATCGAAACGCTGAACATATCATATATATATATATATATATATATATATTATATATATATACACTACTATAAGTATATATGTAATAGTATTATATATTAATGTGAGACTTCCTGAGCTTGACATAGTATACCGATATACACCCTATACCCTCTACGTATACGCCCTCCGTCTCGGCAACCGTCACATATATCATTATATAACTCATCCTGAAAGACACATCCTCTTCTGACAGATATACACACTGGTGACAATATCACAGCGATTCGTAACACCACAGGATCCCAGACTCTACCTAGACCCACACTCTCCCACAATATTACAACAGAAATACACAAGGAATATATATATAGAAAAATTCCTGAATTTCACCCTTCTTTCCCCAGCTCGCCGACACTAAGAGTTAAGGTGCATCTACACTCCGTCCGCTCACAATAAAGCACAACATGTAGCTAGGCTAAGAAGTACAGACGAAAAGAAAAGACTCCAAGACTCTAAACCGCCTTCGCCCCATAGTTTTACCCTATATATATAAAGTGAAAACTATAGCCGTCCGCACATATACAGAAAAATCACACCCTTCAAGCCCATACATCTTCTGCGCCGGAGCGGACTCTCTCGCGCGAGCGTGAGCGGATCTCGCTATACAACAACTCATAAATGTTATGTTCATTCTCTTCCTTCGAGGTGAGGGCCGACAGCTCCCCCCCCCCCCACAAAACCCCGCTCATCACCTGCCGTGTATATCCACCTTATCTTCTCGTTTATGCCAAATATCTATCATTCTCTCCCTGCAGCTAAACTTCATAACTGACTTAACATCCACTATTTTTCTTCACACAGATGCCACACACCTCAAGCGTCTCCCAGTCGGTCGATTCCCAGCAACACTCACCACTATATAAAAACCGGCTTACCCAAACGGACTATCATCATCCTTTCTTACATGAACCAAAACCATCCCTCCAACTGCTACTTTCGTAACTTTCTTTACTTTAAATTTTCCCCCATTAATGGCCTCTGATATTTGGCATGATATAACAGTTGGCACACACCTCACAATTATGTTGGAAACGTGTTTTCAAATAATATATATATATAAACTTTTATATAATTATATATATATTTATATATATATAACCTATGGAGGAAAAGTCAAAATCTCTCT
>JABUQX010120561.1:30000-42500 GCA_015478945.1 Trachelipus rathkii | reverse complement strand
TATATATATATGCTCTTTACTCTTCTGGAAGGTTTCACAGGTATCCTGAACCCATTGGGCCTTCTTTAAATGGTCGCCACATGTCATTTTATACTACTACTTAGTCATTGCGTTGGCATACAGTATATGTATCATGCCGGTGCGCATAACATCTCTATCTTTCTGATGCGAATATCCCATCCAAGCAAATAGACATTAAATTTGCGGATAATAAAAAGTGACCAATACCATCACTAACGAAACTTGAAATCAATTAGTACTCTTAAGAAGTTTATTGACTTAAAGAATTGGGATCCTTATGAGGTCCACCTACCATATAAACTAATGTTACTATATAAAATCATTTGCATACAAAAATGAAATAGCGTATTTCATACTTTCTAAAATTAAAATCTGGAAAATTTTATATCAATTGCTTATAAATATATATATATATATATATATATATATATATAGTATAATAATATAATATATAATTATATATATATATATATATTATATTATATATATATATATATATAATATATACAACGATAGAAGAGAGGAGAGAGTTCAGAAGAGCAGAGAGAGAGAGAGTAGAATATATATATATATATAATTGTATAATATATATATATATATATAGTATATAAATATATATATATATATATATATATATAAATAATATATATATATATATATAATAATTATATATATATGTATATATAATATAGTAAATATATATATATATAGAATATATAGTATATTAACCTGTTTGGACCATGATATTTCGACATGACCTTGCCGGCAACCTATACCCAGCCGACACCTAGCCTAAACCTCGCACCTAAACTACCTTACCTTTAACATAACCTAACCGTTAACCAACTCTAAACCTAAACTAACCAACCTTAAACCTAATCCTAACCTAAACCTAAGCTAACCTTAACCTAGCGTTACAACCTATACCTAGCCTACACCTATTCTACTCCTGCACCTAGCCCTCCGCCCCACGCCTGAGCTCATCCAGATGTAACTGATCCTAGCCTTTGGTACTGGTAGCTTGTGCTAAATGAAGGTCATGTAGGAAACCTGAACCTGTATGGAATCTATCCTAACTGTATTTCCATCTGCACACACACACACACACACACACCACACACGCACACACACACACACACACACGCACACAACACACACACTACACACACACCACACACACAACACACACACACACACTTATACTTTATACACATACCACACTATACTTAGATATACACAACACACAACAACATCACACACACACACAACACACACACACTTCACTATGACACTTATACACACATTCCACATACACTTATACACACATTCACTATGACACTTACATTACCCCAAACACTTTACATTTTATCACTTATACACCAAGCGTCCACAAACCACACACACCACACATACACACACCACTTAACACTATGACACTTTACACCACCATAGACTACTTTACACTTACATTTACACTTTTACACACGTACAAACACACGACAACCTTTGTCTTCCATGGGTCAATTTAGCCCATCCTAATTTTTGTACGAAATTTTATAAAAAACATATACTTTACAGACTTAAAGCTATAAATCCAGAAACAATGAGGAGTGTTATCCTAACACCAAGAGGAATTTAGTATGCTTTTGTGTTTACTGCCTTACTGCTTTTAAACTTCATGTTATACTGCTTACTCATGATTTACTGTTTTAGACTTATATGTTTTATGCGTTAAACTCAAATTCCATTAACATACTATACCTTAAGCAGTTTAAATCAGTAATCAATAGAGGTGTACCTAACACCTATGGGGATTAGTATGGCTTTTTTTACTTGTTTACTCTTTAACTCATGTATTTTGCCTTGTACTCAATGTTTTACTGTTCTTGACAACGTAGTTCTCCGTCTCCCCTTTTGACCTTACTGACGTGTTCATTTTGATCACAGGTGCAGGAACTACCTGAGGCTTTTGTGCCCCTTAATTTTTGGAAATACTCAGCTACCTTAGGGTGTTTTTATTTATTTTTATTTTTTTAAGTTATTATTATTTATTTTTTATTTTTAGATTTTATTTATTTTATTTTATTTTTTTTTTTTTTATTTATTTTTTTTTTTTTTTCGCGAATTTCCCCCACCCCCGTAATGGGGTAGCTAAGGTGGGGGGCGTTTCGAGTTCCCCAACGCGTTTCGCTAACCGGCAAGGCCCCGCCCGAACCGCGCCGAACCCGCAGCACCGCACCGCAACCCGCACCGCACCCGCCGGACCTGTTTTTTTTTCCCTGTTTCGCATCCTCTTTTTCTAGAAATCATCGATGTATTTAAATATCCACGAATGCATTCCGATAGACACATACGACTCCCCCTTAACACACACACCCTCAGTCATTGCCCAGTCACTTCCTCCACCCGTCTCATCACCGTATCTCTATACCCATTCCATCACCGTGACGATGCTTTATCTGCTGTGCTCTCCAGAAGCTTCCTAATTCCCCTATACCATAAATTCATTGAATCTATTAAGATTTCCTTGCCACTATATATATTAGTACTATATATAATATATAATATGATAATATAGTAGATAATAATTTATATATAAGTATATAATAGATAATTATATAATATATAGTATATTTATATATATATATAAATATATATATATATATAATACAATATATATAATTATATATATTATAGTATATTAATAATATATAATATATTATATAATAGTATATTTATAAAAAATAAGTATAATATATATATATATATATATATATAATATATAATATATAAATTATATATATATATATATTAATAATAGTAATATATATATATATATATATAATATATATATTATATATATATATATATATATAGTAGAATATATAATATATATATATAATATATATAATATATATATATAATATATTAATATAGTTGCTCTTGTACTCTCTGAATGTTTCACAGGTAGTCCTGAACCCATTGGCCTTCTTTAAGAATGGTGCCACATTGTCATTTATACTTACTATACTTAGTCATTGCTGTTTTGCATACCATGTATATGTCAGCGCCGTGCGCATACATCTTCTATCTTCTGATGCGATATCGATCCCATCGCAAGAAACATTAAATTGCGTATATAAAAGTGACATACAGTCATCCTAACCGAACTGTAACCGACCCTTAGCCTCTTAAGGAAGTCGTACGGACTAACAATTGGGCTTCCGTCTGAATGCCCTTTAATGATATAAACAATATGTTACTATAAAAAATTCATTTTTTGCATACAAAAATTTGGAAATAGCTATTTCCATACTTTTCTAAAATTAAATCTGGAAAATTTTATGTCAATTTGACTTTCTTTATATATATTATATATATATATAATAATATATATATAATATATATATAATATATATATATATAATATATATCTAATATATATATAATATATATATATATATATATAATAATAATTATATATATATTATATATAATATAAATTATATATATATATACAATAAACAACGAGAGAGAGAGAGAACGAGAGAGAAGAGAGAAGAGAAGAGAAGAAAAAGATAGAGAGAGAGAATAATATATATATAATAATTTATATATCTATTTAATTTATATATTATTATATATTATATATATATATATAATATATATATAGTATGATATATATATATATATATAATATATATAATAATATATATCATTATTATATATATATATTATATACATATATATAATATATATATATATATAGTAGTATATATATATATATAATATTATTTATATATATATATATATAATATAATATATATATATTATTATATATATTTATACCTTTTTACTTAATCCTTCTTCTCTTTAAATTCTTTCCTAAGCCAGCTACACCTAGCCCTAAAACCTGCACCTAACCGACCTTTACGCTAACAAGTTAACCTAACCTAACCTAACCTAACCTAACCTAACCTACCAAACCTAACCTAACTAAGCTAAACCTAAACACGTACATCATACCTAGCATACACCTATCCTTACTCCTGCACCTAGCCTCCGCCCCTCCCTTGACCATCCAGGTAATAGCCTAGGCCTTTATTAGGTACTTGCCTAACATGAGGCATGTAGTAAACCTGACAATGATGATCTATCCTAACTTATTTCCATCCGTGCACACACACACACATCACACAAAAGCACACACCCACACACACACACACACCACACACACACACACACACACACCACACACGCACATCACACACACAACACACACACACACGCACACACACTACACACACCACACACACACACACACACACACACTGTATACTTAGTACACATACACACTGTAAACTTATATACCACAGCACACACACACACACACACACACACACACACATTCACTATGACACTTATACACACATTTCAACTATGACAACTTATACACATCATTATCACTATGACACTACATGTACCCCATAACAACCTAAACAATTATACACTTAACCAACAAGCGGTCACAAACCACACACACACATAACACACACACACACACACTTATACGAACTTACACTCACCATAGACACTACACTTACTTACACTTAACACATGTATAAAACACACGACCAACCTTTGTCTTCATAATGGGTCAATTTACCCATCCTAATAGCACTTAAACATTTTTATAAAAAAAAATATACTTTACAACCTTAAAGCAGTAATCAGTAAATCAATAATTTATCCTACACCAAGAGGGAATTAGATGCTTTGTTTATTGCTTTTAACTCTATTAACTCATTATATACTGCTTAACTATGCATTTACTGTTTTAACTTATATTTTTTACTGCTTTTTAACATTATGTCATACATTACATACCTTAAAGCAGGTAAATCAGTAAATCAATAGAGGTGTTACTAACATCCTAGGAGATTCAGAGCTTTTGTTTTACGCTTTACTGCTTTAACTCATGTTTGACTGCTTTAACTCAGTTTTACTGTTTTAACTTATATTTTTTACTGCTTTAACTCACATACTTATATTAACATTACATACCTAAAGCAGTTAAATCAGTAAATCAATAGAGTGTTACCTAACACCTAGGCGGGATTAGTATTTTTACTGCTTTACTGCTTAACTCATGTTTTACTGCTTAACTGCATACGCTTTAACTCATATGTTTACTGCTTTAACTCACATATTCATTAACATTACGTACCTTAAAGCAGTAAATCAGGTATAAATCAAATAGAGTTTAACCTAACACCAAGGGGTGATTAGTGTTCTTTCGTGTTACTCTTTACTCTTCTTTAACTCAGTTTACTGCTTTAACTCATTACTTCTTGAACCTTCTCTTACTGCTCTTAACTTCCTTTTGACGTTTTAATTGCTTACTGCTTTAACTCATATATTTATTAACATTATTTTATTTTTTTAATACTTTTTAATTATTTTTATATATATTATTATTATTTTTATTATTATTTTTATTATTTTATTATTATTTATTATTTTTTATATACCTTATGTATTACTTCTATGACCCTATTGTTAATAGTTATTAAACACATCAGTAACACAACACCACACACAGCACACACATACACACACACACACACTCACACTACGACACTTATACACACCATCCTATGACACTTATAGCACACATTCACTATACACTTACATTTAACTCCAACACTATATTTACACTATACACATGCCGGTCACACACACACAATTACACTTATTACAACACATTCATCTATATATAACACACATTTCACTATTACACTTTAATTTATCAGTAGACACTTCATTTACACTTACACTACACACAATTTACTACACTCACACATATACCTACACTCCACCACACAATATCTTACAACACACCACAGATTTTACTTACACTCGCACACAGATTACAACATTACAACACACACCACACCACACCACACAACACAACACACACAACACTCACACACACCACCCACTCATGTACAATTAGTGATAATTATTAAGAAAACATTTTATGCTTTAATAACACATCAGTTATATTACTCCATTCAAATATACAACTAAAAATTTCAAAAAGTCTTAAAACTCTATAAGTGAAATCAATTCATTATCTTTGAACAAAGAATTTATATATTAACTGTTGAATACCTTTTTTTAAATTATAACTACAATTTAAATACTTTTACAATAAATTTTATGAGAATTATTTAAAACATAATGTTACGTCCTAAGTAAATCAATATAAAATCAGTAAATCCGAGTTAAGGCCCCCCTACATCCCTCACATCAAGCTTATTTCCACGTTTTTCTATTGGACTTACTACTTTACATATCTTTAGACACTGTAATACAGGGATAAAATAACAAATAAGTTCTTCTCTGCTAACATAACATTATTTTATTAAAATCATTCTAAGTTTTTATTAAAAAATAACAATTATTCACTTTATAATATTCACTCGATGTTAACTAAAAAATATTTCAAAGTTTTAAATAATTTCGGTTTCTTTATTTATTATTATTATATACATGTACATTACAATCCATCACGAGAAAACAACAACCCGCACTCCTTACAGATACGCGAAACTGACCTCTCTCTGTAAAATTTGTTGAAATAACTACTTTAGTCCTAAATTTAGGCCTCTTGTACCCCGGGGCGATTTAGCCTAATTCCAGGTCAAAATATTTTTCAAACTGACCTTTCTTCCTGTAAATGTGTCGCAATAAACTACGTTAGGCCAAATTTAGGCCTAAATTAGGGATTAAGCCTTTTTGTAGACGGGCTAAATTTATGCCTAATACCAGCAAAATATTGCCCGTATAATAAGAATCATTTTATTATTATTTATAAAAATTCAAAACTGAAAATGTTATCGTAAGATCCTTTAAGCAGGGTAAAAGAAATGCTTTTTCCTCTACCTCTGTGATTCGGGTAATCCTATACTCTATATGACTCGTATTGCATTGATCGAGAATTATTTTGTCTTTTGAAAAATTAACTTTGTTCTTTAAACTTGTTTTTGAGCAGGTGTTTTATATCTTTATACCCAAACTCATGTTAAAATCATAGTCATTTTGAGCTGTTAAGCGTGTGCACAATATCGCATTCGTATCTCAAAATTTTTGTTTACTAAGTTATATCATATTTATAATAAAAACTTACATTGAGGAATAATTATTAATTACACTAGAATAGATAATAATTAATTCACTAGTCATAACTAACCACCAGGTCTCAGCATGAGCCCCACCCGCATAAGGCAGCCAACCCCCCACCCTGGTGGGCGTCCCGCGTTCCGCCGCGCTCCCCGCACCAATTTTCCGGTCCCGCCCCCCCGGGGCGTCCGCCCGCACCAATATTCCGCCGAATAATATAATATATATTAAATAATATATATATAATATATAGATATATATAATAATATATATTATATAATATATATATAATATAATATAATATATAATATATAATATTATATAAATAATATTATATAATAGTATATTATATATGTGTCTGCGATGAGTTAAGTGTCTATGGGTGAGGCGTAATTCAAGTGTCCATGTGCTTATTGAAAAGAGTTATAATGATTGTGTATTAAGGTAAGTGTTTAATGTCTATGGTAAGTTACTCTTATAACTGAATCATCAATATTAGGTGGTATCAAAGATACCCATCAAAAGAGATTCATCAAGATGAGACACTAAAGCTAGACCAACTAAGTAATTAAAGATGACTGGTATCCAAGGACGGCATCAAAAGCTAAGGTATCAAAGTTGAGGATTTCAAAAGGTGACAATCAATTGAGCCATCAAACAGACATCAAAGCTTAGATCAAAAGCTGACGGGCATCCAAAGTTGGAGGATCAAGAATATCGAGGGGGGTGCATATGTGTAATGTGTCATGTGTGTTGTTTGTGTGTGGTTGTTTGTTGGGTGTGTGTGTGTGTGAGTGTGTGCAATGTTGTTTCTAAATAATAACCAATAGGCATAAAAAATTAAAACTAAGATAAATAATTAAATAAAAAATAAAATGTTTTAAATAAATTATACGCTATATAGTAATGAGTGTTGCGTGTAGTGTGTGTTTGTGTGTATTGCTGCGTGTCGTGTTGGTATGTGGTTCTAAATAATATATACAATAGCATGAAAGTAAATAACCACCTAAGTATAATAATAAAAAAAAATAAAATTTTAATAAATTATACGTTATATGAAAATGAGTGGGTGTGGTGTGAGGGATGGTGTGTGTTGATGTGTGCGTGATGTGTTAGGGTCTAATAAACCAATCGCCGGAACTATCCGCCTTCGGCGCACGCGGCGGCTGGGAACCGGAACATTGCGCCTGCGGCGCACTCGCGGCGGGAAACGCCGCGGACGCACCACGGCGGGTCTTGCTGCCTTGCGATTGGATCAATCTGAGCCCTTGTTGAGTTTATGAACTAGTAATACATTATTATCTATTCAGTGAAATTAATAATATTCCTCAATGTAAGTAGTTATTATAAATATGGATATTACACTTATAAAAATAAAAACTTTAATACGAATCAGATAACTTGTGCACCGCTTAACAGCTAAAAGACCTATGATTTTTAAATGATTGAGTATAAAAGATATATAAAACACACACCTGCCAAATACATTAAAGACAAATTAATTCAAAGACGATAAAATAAGTCTCGATCAATCACATTACGACGTCAAAAGATAAGATTACCCCGACCAACCAAATAAGAAAACATTTCCTTTTACCTGCTTAAAGGATCTTACCGATAACACTGTTTCAGTTGAATATATTATTAAAAATAATAATAAACATTATTCTTTTCTATACGGGAATTACCTTTGACCTGTATTAGGATTCAAATACCCGTCGTAAACAAAGGCTATCCTAAATTTACGGCCTAAATTTAGGCCCTAACGTAGTTATTTTCACACATTTTACAGAAAAGTCAGTTTGACAATATACTTTGACCTGGAATTAGGCTTAAATCCGCCTGTGATAAAAAAGAATTATCCTAAATTTAGACCTAAATAGTATATTTCAACATCATTTGTACAGAGATGAGGTCAGTCTATCTGTAAGCAGTGCGCTGTTGTGTTTTTCTCGTTATGGATTGTCAATGTACATAGATAATTAATAAAAATAATAAAATAATAAAAAAACCCGAATTATTAAAAACTTAATAATTTTTGTTAACATACGTGAATAATATAAATGTAAGTGAATATTGTTATTTTAAATAAAATCTTAGAATTATTTAATAAAAAATAATTTATGTTAGCAGAGAAGAACTTATTTGTTTTTATACTTATTTTCATGATCTAAAGATGATGAAATAGTAAGTGCAAAGAACAAAATGTGCATAGCTTACTTGTAGGGAGGATCTAGGCTGCCGACTATTTACTGATTTATGCCTTTAATAATGTTACGTAAAAATATATTTTTAAATAAAATCTCTTATATTTGAGAAAAAATACTTTAACATTCTAGTCACCAACTTAGGGAGCATTAGGACTAACAGTTAACAATAATTCGTTCAAAATAATAATTATTTATGTATAAAGTTTTAGAAACTTCTGTGAATAATTCTTATGTTAATTTAATGGAAGTAATATACATTAACGTGTAAAAACATAATGTAATAACTATGACGTATATTTAAGTGAGTCGTCGTTGGTGAGGGTGTGTTTGTGGTTGATGAAACTTGCAGTGTAAGGAATCTGGGGTAATTAAATCTGGTTGGTGAGTGAGAAAATCCTTGTTGAGTGTAAAGGTAATCGTGTGGAGGTAAAGTGTAAAGAAACGTTCTATGATAAAGTTATAATATCTTAGAAAAGGTTTTTAGAAGCTATCATAGGAATGGTGTCATAGGTAAAGGTGTGTGGTGTGACCGCATGTTTATAAGTGTAAATATAGGTGGTCTATGGTTAAATGTACAGTGTTCTATAGGAATGTGGTATAATTCATAGTAATGTTGTATAAGTGTAATGTGTGTGTGTAGGTGTGTGTAGGTTGTAGTGGTGTGTGTGTCTTGTATGGTGTTTCTAAATTAATAAAACAAGAGGCATAAAGTAAATAACACTAAGTTAAAAAAGATAATAAAAAAAAATAATAAAAATAAATAAAAAATATAATAAAGAATAAAATCAAAAATAATAATAAAAATAAATAAAAAAGATTATAAACAAAAAAAAAAACATAATGTAAATAAAGCATAGAGTTAAAGCAGTAAAGCAGAAAGGTTAAACAGGGAAGCAGAAAGTAAAGCAGTTAAAGCAAAGTTGTTAAAGCTAGTAAAACTATGAGTTAAAGCAGAAAAAGAGTTAAAGCCAGTAAAGCCGTATAAAGCAAAAAGCACACTAATCCCCCCCCCCCTAGGTTTTAGTTAACACCTCTATTGATTTACTGAATTACTGCTTTTAAGGTATGTAATGTTAATGAATTATGTGAGTTAAACAGTAAACATATAGTTTAAGCAGTTGTAAAAGCACTAGAGTAATCATCAGGCAAAACAGAGTTAAAAATCGAGATAAAGCAGATAAAAACAAAAGCCATACTAATCCCCCCTAGGTTTTATGTAACACCTCTATGATTTACTGATACTGCTTAAGTTACTGTAAGTTAATGACATATGTGAGTTAACTGAGTAAAAACATATAAGTTAAACAGAAAACATGAGTAAAGCTAGCAAACATGAGTTAAAGGCAGTTTAAATCAGGAAAACAAAAGCATACTAATCCCCCTAGGTGTTTAGTATACACCTCTATTGATTACTGAATTTACAGCTTTAAGTATTGTAACTGTTAAAAAATATATGAGTTAAAGCAGTAAATCATATGAGTTAAAGCAGTAAAACATGAGTTAAAGCAGTAAAACATGAGTTAAAGCAGTAAAGCAGTAGAACAAAAGCATACTAATCCCCCTTGTTGTAGTATCAGTCTAGACACATGAGTGATTCAATTTCTTGAGGACTAAGTAAGATAATAATGTGTGGCGTGCAGCAGTAAACATATAAGTTAAAAACATTTAAACATGACGTTAAAGCCGTATAACATGAGTTTAAACAGAAAGCAAAGGCATACTATATCCCTCTTTGTAGTAGCAACCTCTATTGATTACTGATTACCCTTTAAGGGCTGAAGTATTATTTTTTAATAAAATGTTTAATTTCCTAAATTAGATGGCTTAAAATTGACCCATGAAGACAAAGGTGTCGGTGTTGTATACATGAAGTATAAGGTAAAAGTAAGTCTGTAAGGTCCTATGGTAGTTACAGTGTCATAGGTAAGTGTGTGGTATTGATGTGTGCTGTGTTTTGACCGCTTTGTAAAGTGTAGACATGTAGTGTTATGGTAAAGAAGTCATGAGAATTGTGATAATGTTCAATGAAATGTATACAGTGTCATATGAATGTGTGTTTATGTGTATAAGTAAAGTTATATGGTATAGTATAAGTGTGTGGGGGGTGTTGCTTTGTTTTTTGTGGTTGCGTGTGTGTGGTTGTGGGGTGTGTGGTGGCACGATAAATAAGTAGTAAGATCTCAATCATCAGTTCCACATGACCTCAGTTACACAGCTACCTACCAAAGCTACATCATACCTGGATACCAAGGCCACCAATGGTGCAGGATAGAATAGAGGCGTAGTATATTACCTATTTAGTAGCTTAGGTTAGGTTAGGTAGTTATTAGTTAGGTTAGGTTAGTTAGTTAGTAGTTAGTATGTAAAGTAACTTCAGTTTAGGGCAGGTTACAGTAGGCTGGAGTAGTATCGCAAGTCAATGCTAATTCAGTCAAGACAAGTTAATAATATATTATATAATATATATAAATATTATATATATATAATATATTTATATATATATATATATTTATATAAATATATATATATATATATTAATAATATATATATAATATATAAATAATAATATATATATATAGTATATAATTACTCCCTCTCTCCTCTCCTCTCTCTTCACTCTCTCTCTCCTCTCCTCTCATCTCTCTCTCTCGTTGGTATAATATTATATAATATATATAAATAATATATAATAAATTATATATAATATATATATAATTATATATATAGATATTATATATAATATAATAATAATAATAATATATAAATATATCATAAAAATGCAAATATATAAAATTTCCAATTGAATTTATAGAAAATATGAAATACGCATTTCCAAATTTTGTATGCCAAAATGATTTAAATATAACATTGTTTATATATTAAAGGCATTCAGACCGAGCCCAATTAGTAATCCATACACTTCCTAGAGGCACGATCAGTATTCATTCTTAGTACTGATTGCACTTTTATCATTCCCAATAATTATCTCTGCGGATGGATATCCGGCATCAAAGAATAAAGATGTTATGCGCACGCGGCATGTTACATATTAATTTCCGCAAACGGCATGACTAGAGTGTAGTA
>JABUQX010120561.1:22500-25000 GCA_015478945.1 Trachelipus rathkii | reverse complement strand
AGAAACATTTGAAGGGACTTATTATTTATTTATTTATTTATTTATTTATTTATTTATTTATATATTTATACAAAAAAAAGAAACTGGATTTGTTTATCATTTATTTTTTCCTTTATTTTTTTTTTCATTATTTCCAGTTATAAATCTGTTTAGATTTTATTTAATCCATAATTAATTAGATAATAACTATTCTCAAATGAAGATATATAATTATAATAATAATTTTTTTTTTATTTAAACAAGTTTGATCCTTACAGGCATTGCACTTTTCTAGGAAGGGAACAGCTCTACGTAGTTGCTACCTAAAATTCAGAACAGAAATCGTGCCCTACCCCCTTGCCTTGCGACTCTGTCGCTCTTCCGATTACGCAACCAAGCTTCACTTAGTTTCAGCATACTCTAATATATCTAATATATTTTAAAAAAACAACACACACAGCACACTCAGCACACATAGCACACACAACACACACAAATAAACACACATATAAATACACCTAAACACATACACCTATAGACTCATACACAAACAGAACACATAGCACACACAACACAAACATATAAATAAATATAAACACACCTAAGCACACACAAACAACACACGTAGCACACACATATAAACACATATAAATACACCTAAACACACACACACACACACACACACACACACACACACACACACACACACACACACCACTGGTTTTAACCAGATCATTTCATTTGTATTAGAAATGTGAAGCAAAAACTGGCATTATAATAATAAAAATAATAAAATTATTATTTTCTTATTTATATAAAGTAATAAATTTAAACCTCATACGTTCTTTATAATCAAAGATAAATATCATTCATAAATTACGATTTTATTAATATAAACTTAAAATATGCTTTCAGAATTTAAAAGGTTCAATCATTTTTGTAGATACTTTTCTAAATCTTGATGTTTATTAAAAAGATTAAATATAAACAATCTTTTTTAAAGGATATTAAACTATATATATATATATATATATATATATATATATATATATATATATATATATATATATATATATATATATATATATATATATATATATATATATATTATTAATATGTATATATATATATATTTAAATACCGGTGGTATATATATATTGAAAAATATATGATGTTGGTAGCGAAATTGCTATATATATATATATATATATATATATATATATATATATATATATTTATATATATATATATATATATATATATATATATATATATATATATATATATATATATATATATATATATATATATATATATGATATATATGATCCGACTGTCGTCGAAGATGGACGTATTAAAAAATAGAAAGGAAGAAAATAAAGAGAAGAAACCGAAGACACCAGAGAAGAAGCCTGAAGATTGAAAGATGGAAAAGCTTCAGCTAAAGCTTGAGTAATCTCAGGATCAGAAAATGAGAATGTTTTGACAGTGGTCCTGGCCAGATTATTATTGAAACAAAAAATTTAACAAATTAATAAATTTGCCTATAAAACTTTAGTGAAAGAAACATCATTTTATATTTCGATAAAATTTTAGTTGTGGAGCTGCAAAATTTTCAACTCGGTTCTTTTGAATTATTTTAAACTTTGTTTGAAAAATAATGTAAAAATTCATCATGTAATTCTGGCCAGTGAAGTTTGGATAAAGCTACATACAAGATCATATGAAGAATGGATATTCGGCGCAGTCGGCTTGTATGAAGATTTTCTTCGCATAGTTCAAGAAGGAATGGATCAACACCAAATAACGTCCGGTAGCTCAGCGGTAGAGCACTCGCCCAACTAAGCGAGAGACCCAGGTTCGTCACTGGTCGGGCGTGTGAGTGTGAGCTGTTCTTTCTTGACTCCGTCTTGCTCAGACTTAAAAATTGAGCACACCCCCTCCTAGATTAGGGCTCTGCCCGTGATGGTGTTAACTGTAATATATATATATATATATATATATATATATATATATATATATATATAATTATAATTATAAAAAAAGAGATATATATCTGTTATATATATATATATATATATATACATATATATATATATATTATAGGTTATATATATATATATAAAATATATATATATATATATATATATATATTGCAATATAAATATATTTAAAAATAAAAATTTATTATAGGTTATGGTATGTATATAGATATTATATATATATATATATATATATATATATATATATATACATATATATATATATATATATATATATATATATATATATATATATATATATATATATATATATATAAATATAACATATATAAATATATATATATATATATATATATCACAAGATGGGATATTAGATGAATAAAAAAGGTGACAATTCCCGGAATTCGCATAATAAAAATCAAAATAAAAAAATCTATCTGCCTTAGGTATAACCTATAACCTATCTCACAAATCGTAATTTCAGATACAAGAATTTCTAAATGGTACGTAAATTCACG
>JABUQX010120560.1:10000-12052 GCA_015478945.1 Trachelipus rathkii | reverse complement strand
TTGGGTCTGTTTATACATACGAATTTCGTTAGTAAGACATTTTTCGCTGCGCTGGTATGATGGCCTCTCATTCTGCTCCTGAGCAGGTTAGTGATTTCTTTACGAGGACCTTCGTAATACCCAACGATGTGTCATATATTTTTTCGTAAAACCGGATGGAGAGTGATATATTACCGATTCCAGTCGGATGTGCAAAATAATAGAACCTTTACTCATTCAGTGAGGAATCCACAAGATTACATACGCGGGAAGCTTAGGTAAAGCCCTAAGTATGTGTCATCTGAAAATGATGCCATCGCCCCCTGGTGAGATATCTCATCCAGAGTGACAGTTGTGAGAGTTATAATAATAGGAGCTGTGTTTCACCGAGTATATAATAATAAGATTAAAAGTATTGATTACGCAACTATCAAACCCCTCGAATGCGTCACGCGCGTACGTGTATAGTGTCACTGTTCAGCTCATCTAAAAACTATTACACTATGGCTAAAATGAAGAACGAATTAACGTCTCATCTTAAAGAGGTCGACATACTCGAGTACCTTAATTCATATAGCTCATGAGATAATCTACAATATTTACACTGAAACATGCGTACCATATAATAGGGTCCACATACAGGAATATGCTGGATAGCCTAACAACGTTAATAGTGAGCTCCACCTCTACCCTCCTAGCCATGCCCACGCGAACTCTTCTGCCGCGTGCTACCATGACACCCCTGATCTATGCGAAGACACTCCAAGAATGGAATAGCTCTGCGAGCGCCATCCTCCTATTATATTATATTATTTCAAGGAGCTTCGGAACGTCTCTGCCGAGACATATAAATCAAACCTCTGCTCGCAATTTTACAGGCAATCCTTTTCCTCTCGACTTAGCCCGACAAATCGCCCCACTATACCTTCTTGTGCACATAACAAACTGTTATTCATGCTATCTTTGGTATTCAAATATACACCTCACCTTGCAATGACAAACATTATTATGTTTCTAAATGAAACATTCTAGTTCCCCCCCCTTCTTTTTGTTACACCACACCCTATCTTCACTCACATACATGTACAAAAATCAACCACATGCATGACTTATTCTTGGACGCCACTAACTCGCTTTGCAAAAAGCGCGCTGCGATGTAGGCTCTCACATCATTACATACGTTGTTAAGTTATGGAACCCTTCCTCCGTCAATGCTGCACGCTGCGCTTATCTAACCACGCCGCTAACGCTTATGTTACGCGCTCCTGCCCTCCCGTCTGCCTGACCACTTACTACTTCAATCGCTTTGCACGGTTATCCGCTTATTGCTCACTTCACTCGATACTGAAACAAACCTTTTGCCGTCAGCCGTTACGCATACTATTCAAGCGGTCTGTCATAAAAAAGAACTTATTTTATGTTTTATTTATCCAACATCAACTGATACTCCAATATGACTGAATCAATAATCATAGATCAATAGACTCACCATAGATCACTGAGGTTGAGGGGAGGCGGGTATGTCTGGTGATTCTTGATTCATTAACTGATACTTGACTCGCTTAAGTTTGTAAAACAGATATGCAGACATTCTTCTCTTCTGACTGTTAAAATCCTATGACAAGAAAGATTATAAATTTTTCCTTTTAAGGTAAAAACAAAATATATTTTAAGCAACAAATACACAATAATAATATTAAAACTATAAATACTAAAAACAATAAAAAAAAAATAAAAATCTAATGAAAAAATGAATAAAAAGAAAAAAATTTAAAGTTAAAAATTATTTATGAAAAAAAAAGAAATAATAATAAAAAACAAAAAGACACACAAAAAAAAATTAAGTTTTAAAAAAAATAATAAACACAACAGTATTCAAATGCTAATACATGACAACTTGGAAAATACTGAAAACATAATATTAACAAAAATAGCAAACAGTAAGTCAGATAACCGTTGTTTCAACTCGGAGAAAAAATTAAGGTTCGGCGTTTATAAAAAGAAAACATATTGAAAAGTAGAAATCGACAGTTCTTCAACTTTTAAGAAAAACTGATCATATTAAACTGTGAA
>JABUQX010120560.1:0-5000 GCA_015478945.1 Trachelipus rathkii | reverse complement strand
CGCGACGACTTTTCGGAGGATTTCTTTACGATTACATTGGTCAGATGGTCACTCAATTGTTTTTTTTATTAATGCGTTCTTATTTTATTAAACTTTAACTAAACAAGATAAATTGTGATAGGAATTAAGAAATTGTAATTTTAGGCATTTTTACGTTACATTTTTATATGCTACAATTTTGCAACTCGAGTAAAACTAAAATAATGACAAAATTTTTTTTTAATTATCTAGAATATATATATATATATATATATATATATATATATATATATAATATACATATATATATATATATATATATATACTATATATATATAATATATATATATATATTATTACTATCATATATATAATATATATATATATATATAATATATATATATATATATATATTTATAGATTACTATATATATATATATATAAAGCAAATATATATAAATATATATATATATATATATAATATATATATATATATATATATATATAGTATATATATATAAGACGTTTTTTACGCCCTCCGACTCCGACTCCGACTCCGACTCCTTATATAAGGAATGTCGTTTTTTACGCACTTCCGACTCCGGACTCCGGACTCCGACTCGACCGCGAGGCCGCATGCAATATATATATATATGATATATTATATTTATATATACTATGTATATGATATATATATATTATATATATAATATAATATATTAATATATTATACATATATATATCTATATTATATATATATACTATATAAATAATAAATATATAGTATATATATATATTATAATATATATATATATATTTATATTATTCATTCATTATTATTATATATTATTATTATTATTATTATTATTATTATTATTATTATTATTATTATTAATTATTATTATTTATTATTATTATATTATTATTATTTTATTAATTATTATTATATTATTATTTATTATTATTATTACTTATTATTGATTATATTATTATTATTATTATTATTATTATTATTATCTATTATTATTATTATTATCCTATTATTATTATTATTATCCTATACCTAGTAACGGACAGAGTTTGCTCGTTGGTATCTCTCTCGAACATGACACCCTTTAGGCTGTTGTATCCTCGCTGTTATACCGAGCGTCACGCAGCCACCCACCCCCGTGAGGGTGCTGGCTCCCCCCCAACCTTGAGCATATTATGTAGAGGCTGAAACTTGATATACGCCTTCCTTATTATTATTATATTATTATATATTATTATTATATAATTATTAATACCATGAAAATGATCATAGAAGGATGAAACTCAGTATACACCTTTCTTATAATGTATCTTAAGTGCAACCTAGGTAACATGACGCTTTACCCATATGGCGTTAGGGCTGTGCCTCAAATCTTTGGAAATTGGCATAGAACTACGAAATTTAGTATATACCCTTCTTATAATGTATCTTATATGCAGCCACAGTAAAATGACACTACGCTCATTAAGGAATGGAGCTGTGCTCCAAAACTTTGAATATTGCCATAGAACGATGAAACTCGGTATACACCCTTCTTATAATGTATCCTCGTTGTAGAAGAGGTAAAATGTCAATCCCCACTCATGGTGTTGGGGGTTGTGCCCCAAAACTTTGGATATTGACATAGAACGATGAAATTTGGCATACACCCTACTTATATTGTAGCCTCGTTGTGGAAGAGGTAAAATGATACTATATCAATTAGGGGATAGGGCTGTGCCCCAGAACTTTGAAAATTGAAATAGAACGATGAAATTCGATATACAGCTTTCTTGCGATGTAACATCGATACAGAAGTGGTAAAATGACACTACGCCCTCATAATGGGGTACTTCCCCCCAAACCCAGAACATGACATAGAATGATGAAACTCGGTATATTACCCTTCATATAAGGTACCTACATCATAAGAGGTAAAATGACACAACGCCCCCATGGGTGATGGGGCTGTACCCCAAAACCTTGAATATTGACATACTGTAGAACGATAATTAGTACGCAGCCTTCGTTATAATGTAACACGATATAGAAGAAGAGGTAAAATCACACTACGCCCCATAGGTGATGGGGCTGTACCCCAAAACCTTGAATATTGACATAGAACGATGAAATTTGGTACGCAGCCTTCTTATAATGTAACATCGATACAGATGAGGTAAAATCACATTACGCCCCATAGGTGATGGGGCTGTGCCCCAAAACCTTGAATATTGACACAGAACGATGAAATTTGGTACGCAGTTTTTTTTACAGTTAACATCGAGTACAGATGACGTAAAATCCACACTACGCCCCGATACGATGGGCTGTACCCCCAAAATCCTTGAATGATTGAAGTCAGACGATGAAATTGACTATACAGCCTTCTTAAATAAACATCCAATACAGAAGAGGTAAAATCACCACTACGCTCCCTATCGCTGAAGCGACTGTGCCCCAAAACTTGACAAGAACTTTAGAACGATGAAATTGATCATTACATCCTCATGATTTGCAGACAACTATACAGAAGATGTAACAATGACACTAAGGCCACGCCCCTAGATGATGGGGCTGCTGCCCCAAGATCTATTCTGAATATTGAACAAGACGATGAAACTGCTATAACACACCTTTCCTTATTTAGTATCCTGATACAGAAGAGGTCACAATGATCACCGTCACACCCCCATGGTGTTGGGCTGTTGCCCAATAACTTTGGCAATGACATGTAACGTATGAAAATCGGTATAGGCCCTTCACTTATAAGGAGTATCTCGCAATTTTAGGCGACGGTTTACATGACTATGGGGAACACTGAGGGGGGGTACGGGCCCCTTCAAATCTAGAATATTGACATAGAACGATGAAACTTCGTATACACCCTTCATATAATGTATCCTCATTGTAGGTGAGGTTACATGAATGAGGGTACCCCTGAGGGGATGCCAACCCCTAAAAATAGAAAATGACCGTAGAATGATGAAACTCTGTGTTATTATCATTATAACAATCAAAATAGTCAATTTTCCAAAGAAACGAATAAGTACAGTTAATGATCAGTACTCTCTTTAAAGGTTGAAGACTGACCTTTCTATTTTCAAATATCGTTTTCTTTTTATAAACGCCAACTTATATTTTTTTTTCTCCTGAGTTGAAACACGTACATTATGTTTGCTATTTTTTATATATATATATATTTTTTATTTTACAAGTTTCATTTTACATTTAAACTTTGTGTTTAATATTTTTTTTAAACTTAATTTTCTTGTTTTCTTTTTTTTTTACTTATTTTTCTTTTTTTTTAAATATTTTTAACTTAATTTTTTTATTTTTTTCATTTTTTTTAATATTTTTTTTTTATTTTTAAAATTTAATTTTTTTTATATTTTTTTTTTGTTTCTTAAAAATATTTTGTTTTTTATAAAAAAAAAAGTTATTCTTTTCATGTTTATAACGTAAAAAATTTGCATTTTTTACAAACCTTGAAAGACAGGTTAAAAGTCTGTAAATCAAACAACATACCCCTCCCCCTCCAACACTCAGTGATCTATTGAGCTATTGATCTTATCGATCTATGACGCAGAGTCACTAGTTTCGAGTATCATTTTTTGGATAAAATATAACATTAAAAATAAGTTAAAATTTCTATTCAGACGTAGAAATATTATCGCGTAACGTAGCAAAAGTTTTATCATATCGACTAGAAGCTAACAAGCCGCTAGTTAGCCTGAACTACACTGAACTATAAGCTACAGACGACAAAGCCTCTTAAGCATACCTTACGCTTCCGAATAAACAGCCAGCATTGACAACAGATTCCAATACTAACACAAGTAAAGTAACTCTACTCACCTTTTTTCAAACATATCTCCAACATATCATTGTTATTTACATTACACGTGATAATATTTAACAAAAAAAAAAGTTTGAAAAATAAAAATGTTTTTCATTTTTAAAAAAGCATATAATTTCATGCAAATGTGAGTATTGTACACATACATAAATTAACATCACTAGAGTTTTATTAAATATATCAATCCGTCTAATCAGAGAGCCAAAGGATTCTGTTATATAATTTGAGCAACGTTCTACTATATTTCTCCAGAGATTCGAACTCCATCTGACAATAATATAAGCTATAAATACGCCCTGCAGCACTTAATCCATTTATCCTTCGGCATATTCAGGTTCATTAGCAGCGTGCATTCGCTCATGCAGAAGAAGTAAACTAAACGTTGTAGCTGATTTCAGCATGATTCCCTGTATACCGCTATCTATGTCATTGTACAACCGCATGGTTCCAGTGATGCTAAAATATTGGTAGCATTTATCTTTCATGAGCTCATATAATATAAGTTCCTCGAGCTGATGTCAGCCTCCTTTAAGATTGATACGTTAATTCGTTCTTCATTAGTTCCATAGCTTTAATATTTTTAGATGACAGCTGAACACAGTGAATGAAACCTATACACGTAACGCGTGGGGGCTGAGTGCGACTGGGCCGCCGTGACAGAAGCCAATCTGAGGGTTTCCGAGTGCGTACATCAAATGACTCTTTCAGACATTAATCAGATGCGGTAGAAAAAAACAACCTCTCATTCTCATCGTATAACCTTCTCACAACTGGTCACCTTGATATGGATATCCACCAGTGGGGCAGCCATCAGCGATGACACATTTTACTGTAGCTCCTTTACCATAAGCTTCCGCAGACTGCCGCGTTATTCGATAATCTTGATGAACTTCCTCAACGTTGAAATGATACAAGGGTCTGACTTGCATTATGCACATCCGACTGGGAATACAGGTAAGTATATCACTCTCCACTACACCGTTTTACGAAAAAATACACAATGACACGATCGTTGGGTATTACTGACGAGGTCCTTCGTAAAGATATCACTTAACGTGTACTCTAGGCGAGCAGACATGAGGACGTAATCACACCGCTGCCCACAGCGAACAAATTCTTACTGAACGATAAATCGTGTGTATATAACAGGAGTTA
>JABUQX010120559.1:12500-18819 GCA_015478945.1 Trachelipus rathkii | reverse complement strand
AAAAAAGCATTTCCCTACGTATTATAAACAAACAGTGATAATTTATCTTACAAATAACCATCCATGATAACTAATAATTGATAATATCAATAATATAATAATAATTATAAAAAATAAACGAATAAATAATCAATATCAATAATAATAATAATAATAATATAATCAATAATATAATGAATAATAATATAATAAACATAATAACTATAATAATAATAAATATATATCAATAATACACTCAGATAATAATTAGTGTTATAGATAATATAAATTAATAATTAAATATATAATCAAATCATTCAATAATAAGTTAATCTCTGATTATACAATAACTTAAACTATCTATCATACTTATATTCTTGATATACAATTTTTAATGCAATCATTCACCTCACAACTTTAGGAATTAGAAAGCTCTCAAAGACAGTTTCTTACCAATATATTTGTTGCCTCAATAGCTATCTATTCCAGCTATCCGGCAATTCAATCCTTTGCACCATACCACTCTCCAAATTCCAGCCATCGACAAAGCGCATTAATATTCATATTCCCACAACTAACTTATATTCCGTGATCTTATTCAACAGCACTCGAACTTAATTTTTCTTGTGAATGATTTTCGATCTTTTCCAATTTAGCTCGGTTCTCTAAAAGTCTCTGAAGTCATTCACTACCAACTCCCCCCAATACAGAATGAAAAATTTTTTATATTTCACCTATAATAAAATAAATTATTACAGTTTTATATAAATCTATATATTTTATTGTCCTTATATAACATAAAATTATCAAAATTAACATAGACACTAAACATACCATATGTTTTAACCTTTTAAAATACCATAGAGGTTCTGGAAACTCATGTCACATCATGGGAGCAACTGCCACATTCTTTACTTGCATTCCCCTGTGATCCTTTGCACCTAACTGGAAGACTATGAAGTTTCTGGTATTCAAGAAAAAATTCACACCTTTTCAAGGTTCTTCGCTCTACTGAGCGTACCGTGACCGCCCGACATCGAATGCAGGTAAAACTCTGTTGGTTCTTCCACCTTGTGGCTACTATGGTCAAACTTCACAATAAACGCTCTATCCATCAAAACATAAATAATACAATCAAACAATTTGCTAAAGACATTCAAAAAATCAAATGTTAGCGCTATACTCTGGTCCAGAAAACTTTTAATGACCCTTTCTTTTGAAGAAATTTTATACTTTGTCGGAGATTTAAGCAACTCATCAACCAAAATCTTTCTCATCTGAACAACCTCTGTCCCTGTCGTACCACCTTTTAACTTTTCCCAAACTTCAAGAAACGTTGGCGTTATATTAAATTGCTTTATAAGACATTCCACCATACAATTAGGGCCCCCCTTCGGTGAATATAAAGGTCTATAGTCACTCTTCATACTGAGGTCTATTATGATTTCAGAATTCACTACGTTTCTTCTTAACCTATATATAAACTCATCAGTACTCAACTCTGGATCTTCTTTTCCTTCTACGTCTTCTAATTTACTACTTTCTTTCTCTTCTGCTAATCACCAACCTTACAAACTTTAATATCACAAAATTTGTCTTTGAAATTTTTTCTGGCTTAGTAAAAGTCTGTTCCTGCTCTTTGATGGGGGCTTTCTGACTACATTATTTTCAAATACAATCACACATTCTTGTTCAAGTTCTTTGGTGAGGGTTTTATTATTCCATTTCGATCCCCCAAGCACTTCTATGGATTTTTTAAATTCATATTAATCTCACCACTTACTTTGGGTGTATTTTCCGAAACGTAGGTTTCTTTATTATCTAATTCATTCCTCAAATTCCTTTGAGGTCTCAATTCAGGATTTATGAACCAACAACCTTTTGCCGAATGTCCAACCCTGTCACAGTACTGGCAAACTTCTCTTTTCTCAGTTCTATCTTTAAACCAATATTGACTAACCGCATGTCCTACTTTTTTACAGGACTGGCAAAATTCTTTCTTTTTAAATTTCTCATTAAACCAACACCATCTTTTTGTATGTCCAGCTTTCCCACAGTAATGGCAAAATACTTTATATTTTTCACCTAACCAACATTGACTGGTCACATGTCCAACTTTTTTACAAGACTTACAAACTTTCCTTTTATCCTGGAATTTTAACGAAATACTACTACACTCTGAAATCAAATGAGAACTGGACCCACATTTATAGCACAACCCAAGTTTTCTATAACATCTGTCTGTATTATGACCTACTTTACTACAATGACCACATTTTATCTCACTTTTCTCCGTTGCCTTAACTACCCCATTGTTTGGTAAACTTACTGTAGAGTTCAAAAAAGAAGGGCTAACAAAAGAAAAAGCATGAGGGTGTGGTGCATTAGGTGTGTTCCAAAGCATAGGGGGAACCTGAGGGGTTGTTACTATTGGGATGGTACTCATAACAGGAAAATCATTCATAGTTGTTACTGTACTTTCTGTTGTCATCGCAACACAAGCCGGTATTTCAGGCTCATTTTTATCCATACTTACTCCAGGTGAACCCACCAGTGGTGGAAGTTGTGACCGTCTACTTACTACTTTTTCTTCTTTAGCTTTCATGCTAAAAATCAAACTTATTTAAGGATATTTTTCCTTCCACACATTCTTTCCTTCATCTTCGGGTAAGGCATCAATATATTTTGTAAATTAAAAGTCATCTTCTTCACCAGGGTCATCTTCCTTTGGCCATCCACCATAGAAGCTTCCAGTTTCTCACGCGTACTCATCTATATTTTAAACAAAAAGAGGAAAACTTCTTATTTAGAAAAAACCAAAATTCGAAAATATCCCTTATATATCATGTAGATTTTTTTTGTTTCTTTTTTTCGCACAGGCAAAAACACATTTTATAATATATCTTTATTTTGAAAACTAAAGTCTAAATGTTATATACGAATTTTCAGATTTCAATATTTTTGCTTGTACTATTAAAATATTATTAACTCAATATGTTTATTTGTACTACTAGACTCGTATTTAACCTTAAATCACGCCTAATTTCAACCAAAATAACAAAATCACTACCACAGAACAAGGATCTCGGTGGGACCTCCAACTTTTTTGTTGCCGATTAGTTCTGACAACAAAGAAGACAAATTAAGAACTATTTTACCTTTTATTTACGATTTATTTATTTACTTAATCCAACAAAGAAAACAATTTTTAGACTTTTATTTTTCCTCAAATAATTCGAACCTTTGTCCCTTAGGTAATATAAAGACTTGTCATCTTGGTTATATTTATAAAACACGTGATAATATTTCATTCTACAATAGAACTAATGCAATATAATACGGTGATAATGGGAATAATAATAATAATAATAATATAATAATAATAAATATAATAATAATAATAATAATAAATAATAATATAATAATATAAATAATAAAAAATAATAATAATATATAATAATAATATAAATAATAGATAATATATATATATATTTAAAATATAACTAAGCTTTTTATAATAAGTAATTTCTCTTTCTCTTTTTCTATACCTTGATATTACCATTTTTCAATTCCAATTACGTACTTACAATTTAGGAAATTTAGAAAGCTTCAAAGGACGTTCTACAATATATTGTGCCTCAATAGCTTCTGATCTCCACGCTATTGTCAGAGTGTATAAGTTCAAAACCCTTTGCAAGTAAAACTATTCCAAATTCAGCCCATCTTAAATAAAATACGAAATTGAGTAATTTGCTGACTAGATTCAACAGATTCTGACTGTACTAACATCTCAATCTCATATTCCTCTTAATATCCAGTCGCTTTTTTCCAACCATCCTAACTTAGAGTGTTCAATTGTGTGTGTTTCTGGTCTCGGATATTCTTCTGTAATCTATAGCGCTGGTTCCTCCTAAAAGTCTTAAAATCCATATTCCTTATACTATATATCTGTTAAGTAACTCGAGTCAACTGAAATCTGACTGAGGATAGTACTAGTGTGTATAGCTCCTATAGTGATAGTATATTGAGTCGCTTGAGTTCAGAGCTGACTCTAATTGATACGTGATTTTACCTATAGTATAGCGGATAGAATTTCTTGGTATTTTATTTTTATTCTAGGTTACTGTTGAGCTTCTGTCCATGCAGTTTTCTAAATATAGCGACCAAAACAAGTGTTGTTTTCGTTATTCTTTATAATACTATCATTATTAATTAATTAATATAGAGATAGTAAAAGAAATGGTAGTCCGTTATTGTTAATTAGTTAAGTATGATTATTTAAATAAAAAAATGTAATATAATTTTTATATTTCAAAGTCTTACGATATATATATATTATATTAATATATTACAAATATATTATATAATATTATATATAATAATATATATATTAAATACTTATATATATAATAATAATACATATATAATAATATTAATATTAATATAATATATAATATATATATTAAATTATTGAAATATATTTAATATATTACTTAATATTATATATAATTTAATTAAATAATATATTATATATATACTATATATTATATATATAATATATAAATATATATATATTAATAATATTTAATAATATATATATAAAATATATATTATATATATATATTAATTATTTTTTATTTTTTGTAGGTAAGAGTATTAAGATATAGGTTAAAAAATCAATACTCTGATGGAAATTATCCGACCAAAAAATTTACTCTAAACCTTTGGTCAAAATTTTTACTAGTAAAAGGACGATAGTGTTGAAATTTCTCGATATGTTTTTAAAATATTTTCAATTGAAAAAAATTGTTTAATTTTTATAAATATAAAAGACTGCTGAAGTCATCAAAAAGCAAACGCATAAAACAATTGTAGTTTTTTATATATATAGTTTTTAAGGCATTTTAAGAAATTTACTGATATTAAATACTAATTGTTTCCAATTTTATCTTATACCCCTTTTGATTTTTGTCATCTGAATTCATCTCTATCATTATATCTATGGTATACACATATATAATTAACATATTAAGACTGAATACTATGGAATGATGATAAAAATGTGACAGCTGTATTTACTTATTTTATACACCAATTATATTAAATTTATATGGGCTTTATTTATACCATCACACGTTTTCAAATGTAACTCAATATCAGGCAACACATTTGTAACTAAAAATCACAACCCTTTTTACAACCACTTTTTATGAGGACTACTAAAGTGATGTACTTATTTAAGTACTTTACACACCTGGCAAAGTAAAATTTACTTAATTATTCGTCATAATGTTGTACTAAAAGCGTAAATACGATTTTTGAAAGTTAAGAAAGGGATTATCTCTTAATCTTCTGTCTGAAACAGCTCAGTATCATATTTTGCACTTTGCCACTCAACTGATTTTTATAACATAAACCCCTAAACCTATTCATCAGTCTCCACTATAACAAGCACAAAATTTCATTGTCCTGTTGCCAAAACCAAAAATGCGCAAATTACAAAGTTTTCATTGTTATTTCCATACCCTATTTTTGATAGAGATTATTTGTAACAATAACAATAACAATAACAATAATGCTCAAACTATATAGTTTTTCAATGTTATTTTCATACCCTATTTTTCATAGAGATTATTCGTCACAGAAGTAAATGCAATAACAGTTTTGAATATTAAATAAATATTTAAATAAATTAAATTAAATTAAATATTTGAACTTATTTAAAAAAATTAAAAGAATAAAATAAAGCATTGTGATAAAAATTAAATTTTCAAATAGCACACAATAACTCAAAACTACAAAAATTGGAGTAAGGGATTGGAGTAATGATTCCACCACAGGCCTTTCAATTTTCTAAGATAGAGTATACTCCAAATGAAATAATCTACTCATATCCCTGTGTACATTTTCTAGTTTTCAAGCCTGATGTACAATACTCTTATTGTTGGTAATTTTTATTTAGTTGTGGGGAGAACCGAGGTTTCATAACTGTCGATTATGTTTTGTTAGGTATGTTTACTTTGACAGAGACAAAGCTTTTCCGCACTCGTGTCCGTAGACATTATCAGAAGGAATTCTCTTACGTTTGTTTATTCACGTATTTTCCTATAAGAATAGGTAGGTGGTGAGGTTATAAGTCTTTTGGACGGCACATTTGAAAGCTAAGAGTCTAGCTTTGTTTAAAGTCTAAACCTACATTTTCAGAATTGATTTTTAATTCAAAAGGATTTCTTTCCCATATTCTCTACGTAATTAAATAGATTTTGTCTAGAGACAAAGCAAATAGAAGCCAATCTCTATAAAGGTAAATTCAACATTAAGATCGTTGGTTAACGTAGTT
>JABUQX010120559.1:0-7500 GCA_015478945.1 Trachelipus rathkii | reverse complement strand
ACTCCTCCTCTACTGCCCATACTCCAACAATATCCAAAGAATCTCGCAGTACTCATCCTCAGCCAACGCCCCTCCACACTTAGCAGCAAATAACCGAAGAATCCTCCTCATCTTCAGTCAATCATCCTCTTGGATACTATAATAGACTGCTGGTTTTTCGCCTTATCTAGCTCGATACATTGGTGTCGAGCTTTTCCATGTAGTATCTAATATATATAAAAACCACGCTTGTCATTAAACGCCTGTTCACATCTTCTTACCAACTCGTTTCTGATTATTTTCCCAGGTGGTTTCCTTTTCCATCCTATTTCACTCTTATCAGACTCTCGCGAAGCCTCTATATATTCTCTTCTCTCCAACTCACCTCTCGTTTTTATCCATTTCCTAATAAAACATCTCCATCTCATATACGCCCGAAACATATATATATATATATATATATATATATATATATATAATAATTATATATTAGTATATATATATTAATATAACATATATATATATATTAATCATATATATATATAAATATATATATATATATATATATATAAAATAAAAATAATATAATATTATATTAATATTATATATATATAATATATTATAAATATATATATATATATATATATATATCAATATATATAGATATATCATATATATATATATATATAATATAATATAATATATATTATTATATATATATATTAATAATATTATATAATATATATATATATATATATATATAATATATTATAGGCCCACACATCCAATAATCTCGAAAAAACTACAATAGCGTTACAGGAGAAAAAGGAATACATTGTTGAAATCCTGGTAATAATTTTAGTTAGGAAAATGTGAAAAAAAAAAAAATCTAAAAAACTTACAATAAGCACATGGAAAAGAAATATATATTATTGGACTACTTGTAAAATTTTCAAGTAAGAGAACAAATGTTAAAAAAGAAAAATTGCTTTTTTTTTTTAGGGAGCTCGAGCCGGCGGGGACAAGAGCAATTTAATATATAATCTATATATTTATTATATATATATTAATTATATTAGTCATAAGAGTATATTCACCGCAATTGTAGAGGGCTCGCAGCGACGGAGGAACACAGAGGTGGGACGTTTTCCATGCCCCGTAGGGAGAAGTGGCGGAGGAAACCCCCCGCGACAACCCAAAATACAAAGAAGGCAGGGTTCCGGAGCCCTCCCCGAGAGGGGGGGGGAAGAAATATCACGTACCCACGTAGTTTCCCGGAGGCGAGAAACCGACATCCCTCGCCATCGATGCGGAGTATACCCTGGATATTCTTTAGTTAAAAAAAATCTTAAACTATAACTGAAAGCTCTACATAATTATATTAACGAGTACCGAATAAAAAGGTCTCTACAATAGGCCTTTCTTCCTCATATTAATATAATATTAACAATAATTTTTTTTCATTTTCCTGGACGAAAATTTTCCCGGATCCAAAAATGGTATTCCTTGTTCCCTTGAGCTTTGTGTCTTTTACTTTTTTTATTTTTACTAACTAATTTTTACAGCATTCCAAACAAATGTTTCCCTTTTCCCGGTAAGCCTATTGTAGTTTTGAGATACTGGATTGTGGCTCTTCTGAACTGACGCATATATTAATATATTATATAATAATAATATTATATATTTTTAAATTTTTATTTAATAAATAATAATATATATATATATATATATATATATATAAATATATATAATATATATATATAATATATTATATTAATATATATATATATATATATTATATATATATAAAATATATATTATATGTAGGTCTGGAGCCGAAAAAAGTCAACGTGATACTTTTCGAGTCCTATAGTGCGGAGAAAAAAGTTGCGATTAGGGACAATAACAAAGAAAAAAAAAAAATTATTACCAAATCGGATTATATATCTTCCGAATCGCAGCACAAAACCGTCACTAAAAAATATTCAAAAATAGGAAAATATTCCGGATATTTATTCAGAACTTAAAAAAAAAATTAGATATATATATTTATAGTCGCTATAGCTAAAAAATATTTGCAGAATCGCTGTACTGCTCCTAATATATTAATAATAATAAAAAATTAACGTTTTAGAGAATATCTTCCGCAATCCCGGTAACTCAATAAAAAATCTGAGGAAAAGAAATCAACTTCTAGAGTGATTTTTAATGTAATTAAGAAAAAATCACCTGAGGGATCTAGTTTGCGGTATGGGTTAGAATTTAAATGATTAATATGTACTATTGAGCTAAGAGCTAAATTAGGTCCATTTTTAACAAACCTAGACTTACCACGAAGCAGTTACCGCTGAAGAGGCGGAAAAGGTGGCTTTAGTAGTTCACCCAAACGCCGCTGGCCAGTTGCAAAACAAGCGCTGAAGACGCCAATACGCCCCTTCCAGCCTAGTCTCTCTCGACCGCATCCACTCCCCGGCGCGCCCGTTATCCGTTTCAGATTGCCAGGCTGTTACGGACTTGAATGAGCAATTACACAGACACGTTCTTCACCATTATTGTTTGTTGAATTTGGATTGTAGTGATATATCTTCTATTACCATTAACTCACGAAATGGGATTTGGCATATTGTCGTTGACCAAGAAAAATTACTAGACATTCACTCTTATCAGTGTCCAATATATTCGGTCAATACCAAGAGACTTTTCTGCCAACACTTCTTCCAACACACGAGGATGTGCTTACGGTGCTCCTTTGAAGAGAAGTGTTGTAATTAGCAAGTAAAGTTTCTATCTGCCAGCAAATAAAGCAATCAGTGACACAAAAAAAAAAGTAAATTATTTATGAGAGGCGTCAATCCCTGCAGATTTACTTCATTATAGGATCATTCAGACTAATTAATGCCTACTATGATAAGCATTGTAAACTAATGAAATCTTACATTTGAGACAAGGTAAAAACCAACTTTATAAAAAAAGGTTGATGAATTAAAAAAAAGAACTCAACTGTTTTATATTCTCATCCTGCAAATGTGCATAAATGAATTTGTATTGCTCTGTAAAACGACCCCACGATCGTGGTGAATGTCCGGCATTCAGAATTAACTGCACGTGTGAAAAAAACGTTAAAAACAATTCCAGTCATGAGCAATTAGATTTAATTCTACCTCCAAACAAAGGTACGGAAATGGAAAATCGGATCTTACTATCAGATCAAAAGAAGGACAAAATAACTGAACACTAGACCTTGGAAGAGCGAAAACTTATACATTGAATTAGGTAGCCGGCAGTCCAATCCTGTTTAAGCATTAAAAATAAATATTGATATTAAAGTAAGGTATTTAGCTCAAACCACCCATATGGATTGGATGGAGGGAGAGGATAGTGGATTGGAAACTCGAAGTGCAGCACACCTCCCCGTGATGAGTGTGAGGTTGTTTAAATAATTAATCAAAATAATCTAAAGAACGCGAAAGTATGCCTCTTTAATAGGAAGATATTAACATTTTGGAAAGCAAAACTAACCTCAGGTGACTGTTATTTTAATTAATACACTCAAAATCACTCAACAGTTGAAGTTTTCCTACGATTTTTTACTGAGCTTGCGCAATGATCGGAAGATATCTCTTAAACGCATTAATCATCTTTATCTATTAATATTAAACAGATCAATCTGAAATATTTTCAGCTATAGCGATAATAAAATATATATACCTATATATTTTATTAAATTCCTGAAAAAATCGGAAATTTTTCCATTTTTTTCTATTCAATATTAGAACGGATATTGCGCGATAACGAAAGAGAAATTCCGATTGAATGATTTTTTATTGGTTTTTCTGTTATTCCCCATCGAACTTTTTCCACCACTATAGCGACTACTAAAATATAATTTGATTTTTTTCGCATCCACCCTAATATATATATAATATAATATAATATATATATATATAATATGTTATATATATTATTATTATATATCTATAATATATATATTATATAATATATATATATATCGATATGTATATTATATATATATATATATAATATATACTATAATATTATATATAAAAATAATTATATTATAAATATAGTATATATATATAGTATATATATATATAAATATATATATATATATATATATATAATATATATATATATTTTATTTATATATATATATTATATATAAATATTATAATATAATATAAATTATACTATATATATATATATATATATATATAGATATATATTTATATATATATATTATTATATATATATATTATGCGATGGACATGCACCCGCATTTGCGGAACATCCGCATCCGCTCGCATCCTCACTTAACGGCACATCCGCCATCCGCTCCGCATCCTCCTTTTGAAAAATGAGGATGTTGAGGATGTTTTCAACATTTGATAAATGCATTTAAAATAAATAATTATTATTTCATTTTTCATGGAGTTTATGGGAATAATATGTAATTTTTTATTTCGATTTCGTATATATATTTACTACTATAATATCTATATATTATATATATATATATATATACTATATTATATATATATATATATATGATATATAAATATATATATACTATATATTATATATTATATAATATATATATATATATATTATTATATTATTATATATATACTATAATATATAAGTCTAGGGCGTGTACGTTGGAAGGCAAAGAAATGAAGCGGAGAGATGAAGGAGGAGGGCAAAGGAGGAAAGTCGGCTGAGAAAGCTAGTCAAAGAACTGATGGATGATATGAAGGAAAGCAAAAAGAAGATTTTTAGATTGGCAAAAACGTATAGAGGAGCGAAGAATAGAGTATGTAATATCAAAGACAAAAATGGAGGAACATTGGTAAGCCCGGAGGAAAAAATAACACAAGGTGGGATAGAAGTACTTTGATGAGTTGTGATGTGGAGCTGCGAGTTCGGAAGAGGAAGGGAGGAGACAGAGCAGGAGGAGGAGAGAAACGGGGGAGGAGAACGAGGACGGAATAATAACGGATGAGGAACTTTGAGGAGCAGTTAAGGAAAATTGAGAGCTGGGAAACAAACTCCTGGTGGCATGAGGATAAATATATGAGTTGCTGAAGGAGGAGGAGAGGGCTCGAAAGCCTTAGATGCTGAGATTTCTGAACAGCTGTTGGGTGGAGAGTAGAGTGCCGAAAGGTTGGGGAAGGTCAATAAAATAGTTCCCATTATAAAGGTAAGGGGGGACGCAGGAAATTGTAAAAATTATAGAGGCATCTAACTAACGGATCACATGGCACAGTTTATGAAAGAATATTAGAAAGAAAATCAAGATCAAAAATAGAGCCAAGATTGGATGTGAAGAGCGAGTATGGTACAAGAGGTAGGTAGAAGTACTACAGATATTAATTGTTTTGCATTCAAGAATGATAACAGGAATCGACATGGAATAAATAAGAGGCAAAATACGCCTTCGGAACTAGAAATGAAGCATCTGACCCCTGAACTCAGAGAGAAGTTGTGGAAGCAGTTCTGAGAAGGGATTATGAAGTTGGAGACAGACTGATTAAAGGCAGTAAGAAGTACATACGTGAATAGCATAAGTATGGTAAGAACAGGATTAAAACGAGGAGTGGATTTGAGTAAAAACTGGTAGGCAGTGTAGTTGCTGTAGCGATACTGTTTATAACGTATTTGGACACAGTCATAAGAGGTGTAAAACAGAGTTTAGAAGAGATTGACGGAGACATCATGGTATTTACAGATGATTTGGCGTGTTGGAGTGGAGATTGTGAGAGGTTGAAGCAAATGGTTCTGTGTTTCGCAGAAAAGTTGAGAGAACAGGATTGAATATTGAATGTGGGGAAACAGAAATAATGGTAGTAAGCAGGGAGGAAGAGGAGGAGTTGTAGTGGAGGTAGACGGTAGAGAGATTTAAAATGTGCATAGATAGGCAAATCTAGGCACACGTTGAAGAAAAGGGGGGGTGTAAAGAAATTACGAGCAGGATTGAGCAGTATGGCAGGACTGTAAGCGAGCAATACCCCATCTTGGAAAGATAAATATATGAACAAAGAGGTGAAGAGTGCAATATACGAGGGAGTGTTGACGCCGATCGCCTGCTCACACGTGGCACATCGATGAAAATGATTTCTAGTTCAGATAGCTTTCTGAAAGTAGAATTAGACAGCGGAGATATTGGTTTTGTGGCTACCGTTATGGTCGCTACTCCTAGTGACTGAGTGAGAAACGAGACAGTGAGGGGGAGAGCGTGGGTGTAAAACCCATGATGAATAAAGTGGACGCAGCCAGGACTGATATGTAGGGAAACCTGGAGCTCGGAGAGAGAGAGTTAGGCACAGGAGGTGGAGTGGACGACCGGAAGAGAGTCGAGACCGAGGGAAGACCGCGCGAAAGAGTGAGAGAGAACAGTAAAGATTCATGAGGGGACACACCAGATGCCTTTCAATGGATGAGCTGATGGCGGATGAGATCGTGATGGATAGAACAAGATGGAAGCGGAGGTTGGCCCCTTCTGACGGGCTGGTAAGCCTGGATGGCGAGAGTGTAAAGATGGTAAGATATACTAATATATATATATATATATATATATATATTATATATATATATATATATATACTTATATATATATTATATATATATACTATATATATATATATATAATTTATAATCATGTCTGTCATGGTCCATCACTCAAGATATATATATAATATATATATATATATAATATACTTTATATATATATATATATATAGATATAATATATTATATAATATATAATTAATATATATATATATATATATATATTATATAATATAATTTTTAATTCAAACTTCAAAGAGTAAACATTCCGCATCCGCATCCTCATCAAACTTTAAGATCCGCATCCGCATCCTCTTCTGAAAAAATTCCGCGATCAGCATCCGCATTCGCATTCCGCATCCGCAAACAGTTAAATTTTGACATCGGTCCATTCACTAAATATATATATTATATATATTATATATATATATATATATATATAATATATATATATATCATATATTATATATATATTCCTATATATATAATAATATATACTATATATATATATATAATTAATTTCTATTAATCTTTAACTGCTATAAAATTGAATTTTAATCTTTGGTACTTTTTTACTAATTTTTAAAAAAGTTAATTAACTATAATTTCAATTTCATTAACTATTTCATAATAACATAATAATATCATTTAAAAATTAAAATTTAAATTTATTTTAAATATTCTCCTATATAAATTATCAGTTTTTTCAATGTTTCAGGAGTAACTATGTTCTCCTATGCGTTATGATTAGCCAATTAATAATAGAAATATGCATCTTGATTGGTTCTTACAGCACTCCTGTGATTGGCTCCTAAATGGTGATGCAATTTTTTTCTGTTTTCGTTTTTTTTATTTTTGATGATTTTTTTTGAAATCCTGTAGAAACAAGAAATAGACTCGGATTCGAATCCGGATTCGGAATCGAGCTCCGAATCC
>JABUQX010120558.1:15000-36323 GCA_015478945.1 Trachelipus rathkii | reverse complement strand
TATATATTATATATTAGTATATACGATATTATTATTATTATATATATATATATATATATATATTTTGAACCATCTTCAAATATATATTACTGTATATACTATAATATGAATATATATATATGATAATATAGTTATATATTAATATGATATATATATAATATATATATATATATATATATATAGATAAATAGGTATTATAATATAGGTATATTATATAATATTTGAATAATACATATATATATTCATGTATATATATAGGCATATATAATATATATATATAGCTAGTATATATATATATTATATAATATAATATATATATACTATACTATATTATTATATATACATATATTATATATATAATATCTAAAACGAAACAAATCATGGTATTTTAGATATATATAGTTCTCGCAAATGATCGCCTAGGTTAAGTAGTATATTGAAGGAGGCTATAAGAATTAAATAAATACTACTATTTTAGAATTATTTTTCTATACAAAGGGAAAACAGATTTTCAATCCAAACTGGATCCTCCTTCAGACGTGATGGTATGAAGACTAAATAAAATAATAAAAAGTAATTATAAAATGTAAGAAAATATATTTTTGAAAATAAAAATTAAGAATGTAGTTTTATGATTTTTTTTGTGATAACAAGTATGTGGAGATTCAGTAATTGTTAGCGGCTGGATTTAGCAGGGGTATTCGCTTGTAGCTAGTTTGTTAAGTTGGAAAGTTTTTTGGTGCACAATGATTCGATTATCTCTATTTCCGTCTGAGGGGGTCAAGGATGTCCTGTGATTGTAAGCTCCACTCTCGTTGCAATGTCTTCTGTGGTTGGTGATGATCTGTGAGATGTGCAGTGCTGAGCTCTCCTCGGAATCATGGACAGGTCTATGTTTAAATGTATTTGTTTTTCGTATTTTTTCTGTTGAAATCGTTGGTTCCAGCCCCGGACTTATAATGTACGAGGTGCAGTTAAATCAGTGAAATTTTATCGATATTGAGCGATATTGCTATAGGCGATCTCGGAGGATTATGTAGGAGGTTTAAAGAGTGCGTTAGCGATAAGGGAGATTGGGTAGAGGTAGTTGACGTCTAAGGTTTTCAGGGTAAGGAATGACCTCTAATAATCGTAAGATTAGGTATGTGAGGGAAAGTAGTAATAGGAGAAGAAGTTATCGATAGCTATTTAATAATATAATATATATAATATATATATATATATATATAATATATACACTTTATATATTATATATATTCTAATATATTATTAATTATAATATATCAAAGTATAGTATAGTATATCATATAATATAACGGAACCTTCGTTGAGTGAAGACGTGTTCAAGTTCTCTCTCTGTTTACCTGTGAATATAATCGTCTGTTAACTTAATAGTTGGGGTGACTGTCTCCTCTTCCCGATAAAGCACATTATTTGATATATTTTAGTGTATTATTCTGGCTCTATTATTACTGCCTCCATTTCTAAGCAAGTGTTTCCGTGTTTATTTGGGCAAATGAGAGGCATCCAGAGAAATCCTGAAATCAGATTGGTAAAGAATAGTTACTGTGCTAAACTTCTTATTGTGGATATATTCATACTGATAGTGAGGTGTCTTCAAACTTAAATTGGTATAGACTATGATTCGTAAAAAAGCAAAATTTTCTTAATTCCCAGCCGCTGAAAAATTATCGAATAAGCTATCAACGGGATTTGAAAACTTTTGTAGTAGGTACAAAAAATTATGAGCATACAGAAAATAGATAACCACTAAATATTCCTTGACACACTAAAAGATTTGAATAAAAGATCTCGACAATCTCTGAACTAAAAGTCTATCTATTCAACTGATTAAATTGTCCCCGGTAGAGAATACTTCTCGGCTAGGTCTTGTAAATTAAATCTCTGGACTCTGATCGAGTCGTTAATAATAATGAAGTCGAATTACGTGTTATTGAACTTTGCAGCACGCGTGATTTTAACTCAAGATGAAATAATTCTAGCTTCTAAAATATGCAAAACTAAAACCCTTTTCATCTTCTGACTGCTTTAAACGTCGAGAATGGTCGAGTAAACGCCAATAGGCAAATGTTCATAAATGAACTTATTCCGAAAAGAGCCAAGTTATTTTATGAAATAAGGATAGATCACAAATGGCCATTGAGAATAGGAATAATATCTGAACTTTACTAAGATCTGGTATTCCGATGGTAAAATTTATAACTGAAATTTGGACGATACTGTGATTACGAGACCAACTAATAGACTACTAACATATTATTATATTAACATCTATTGATTTCATTTATCACCGTCCAGTATCTCACCTCACAAATCAGAGAATATCTTCAAGAAAATAAGGTAAATATATAATTTAGATACATAATATATAATTAGATAGATTATTGCTTTAATTAATTCATTTTACAAACCTATTATTATTATTATATCTCTATTATTTATTATTTTTATTATTTATAGTCTTATTATTATTATTCAATAGTAGTGTATGGTAGCCGGATGAGCCCTTCAAATAAAACAATCGGTATGTTGACAAAATTAATTATATATTATTGTTATATAATTAATCAATCTCATTTTTGCACACTCATTATTTATACTAATATAGTAGTATTTATATATCTTCATATTATTATTATGTGCATTAGTAATTAAATAATATGTTGGCCCTGATTATTAGTATTATATTATCTATTATTTAAATTAGTATTGATGTGTAGTTATTTTTCCTGTTCGTGGTTTGCTTGAGTTTGCTATGATACTTATTATTATTTTTCTCGTTCTTTCCTCACCTCCTCCGATTTGATTCATTATTATTGTATGTATTACGTGTTTATTAGTATTATTTGAAGTGAATAGGTTTTAAATTTTCCACAGCATCACTCCAATATTATATAATACTAATTATTAATATTAATATATTACTATTATTATTATTATTTACTTCTCATAGTATTATATTAGTTATTATCCATTATTATTGTTACTTATTGCTTATTTTTGTTATTTACTACTATTTTGTCTTATTGTTATTTGTTATTGTTGAAAAAAAGAGGCAAGGGGAGAAAAAGGGAGACGGCTTGTGCGAAATAGATATTAATTTGATAGAAGTATGAGGTTTTAACCCTCGTTTATTTTTATATCTGTTTATATTTATTCGATTTGAAACCTTTATGTAAATCTGAAGACGAGGCTGCGGGTGAAAGAATTTTTAAATAATAATACAGTTATCTGGTATTATGTGAATGAGTGGGTATATGGGAATGTTTAAAGGGAAAGGGAAAGGGAGGTGGCGGGAGGGGAAGGAAGGGGAGGGATTGGTGAGAGGCGAAGGGTTAAGATTTTATGGTTCTGACTTATGTGGGTTTTAACCTCTTTTTGTTTTATGATTATTTTAACGTTAAGCTTAGTTATTTTATTGGTGGGTTTGGTAGCGGTCCGGTGGATTAGCCTACGTGTTGGGAAGCACCTAACTGGTGGGGTGGTCCCGTCAAAGCGTACTAGCCCTGAGTCTGAAGTCTAGTATATAGAAGTAGGGAAGATGGGGAGGAGTCTAGTGTAATACGCGGTCGGGGTTGTTTGTATGATTGTGAAGAGGGTGTAAACGCAGTGAGTTGAGTGAGGAGAGGAAGGGGTTTTGAGTTGTGAGGATAAAAAATAAACGGTTGGATGTGTTAGGATGAACAAGAAAAACTAGATGTGTGGGAAGGGAAAGAGGAGTGTGGATTTCGGAAAAAATACTTGAAGGCGTAATGTACTCGGTATGATGAGCGAGAGAAGTGAGGAGCGAGGAGGGAGTCGGAATAGGTTATTGGCAGGAAGAGAAATGATGGACAAAGGTGAGAAATTGTGCTGGTAACCAGTGAGTTCTAGGAATAATTGGGTAAAAGTGAAATTTCGAACAGGGGGAAAAATGTGGGTTTTTTATTTGGGCATATGCACCAAGTGAATGGAGCGAAGGAGGAGAGAGAGAGAAAGGATTTTGGAGATGAGATGAGTGTTGGGGGAAAGTTGGGGTAAAAGTTGAAAAAAATTTGTCTATTGGGAGATTTGAATGACAGGAGTGGGAAGGAGGAAGTACTAAGAATAATAGGACGCTTTTGGCGATAGGGAGAGGATACTGATTAATGGAAGGAAAGTCTGAGTTAGAGTTATGTGTCGAGAAGAAGAAATGATAAGTTGGGGAATATCTGTTCAAAAAAATGATAATCATAGTAGTACAATGTGAAGAGTGAGATTACGGGCCGAGGGGGAAGGCAAGGTTACTAGGTTTATGTTGTGGTATAAAGGGAAAGCGATAGAGGTAGATTATTAGTGTAATGTGTGTAGAGGGGCGGGGAGGGGGCGATATACAGGAAGTCACTATTTGGTGATCTGTCCAGGATAAGGGTGGGAGAGACGGTGACGATGGTGAGGAAATGGGAAGAACGAAGAGAGAGAGTGGAAGAGTGCGTAAAGGTGGAAAATTGGAGGAGAGTAGTATGTTAAGAAGCACGAGTTTAGGGGAAGGTGATTGGGGGACAGCGTGGGAAACGTGAGAGGGACGGAATTGGGACGGTGGAGGGGGGAGTGGAAGGAGAATTTAGAGGGCAGATATGTAGAGGCTAGAAGGGTATGTGGAGTAAAAAGGAACGATGGGTTTGCAAGCAGAAAGGAAAGGATGTGGAATGCGTGGATAGTGAGGAGGTACAGGAGTGGTGAAAAGGAACAAAGGAAAGGCTTTATAGTGAAGATGTTGGGAAGAATAGGAGAAGGATAGCTGGAAGGAATATAGAGAGCGGTTAGAGTGAAGCAAGAGGGCGGTGGGAGAGCGGCGAGAGAAGAGCAAAAAGGAAATGGTGCTGTTTGTAGAAAAAAGTGACGCAAATTTTGAATCGGGGAGTATGTAGTAAATGTTCTGGAAAGAGGGTTAATAAAAAAAGAAGGAAGAGGGTTGGGGGAAGGATTAAGGGAGGAAGAATGGGATTGGATAGGAGAGAAGAATGAGATAGGTGGATGAGTAAGAGGTGGGAAGGGGAGTTATTTTAGTGAGACTATTGAATGAAGGGGGAAGGGGTAGGGGAGAATTATGTTGTTGTTGGTTATGTATTCTTCAAGTAGTTGTAAGGGAGGGGGGTAGATGAGAATACAAATGGAGGAAAATTTATAGGGAACTAAAGGGAAAAAAGGGAAGTCTGCAAGGTCGTGGATGGAATTGTCGAGAATGTAAAATGTTTCTGCAGAAGGGATTGTATAGGAGGTGGGGATGGAGCGCAAGTAGTTAGCTTATAAACAATGTTGGAGGAGTGGTGAAAGGACCACAGGTATTGGGAGGATGGGTTTGGGTTCCCCGTATAAGGGAAAGGGGATAGGTGAAAATATGTGCGTTGGAAAAGTTATAGAGGTATATGGTCTTTTGTTGGTAGGGAAAGTGACGGAAAGAATACTGATGGACGAGAGTAAGAGTTTAACGGAGGGAAGAATGGGGTAAGTGAAACAAGGAGGAGTTTAGGGAGGGAATCAAAGAAACGAAGAGAGGTGTGTCGGACAAGTTTCACACTAAAGATGCTTGTGAGAAAAGTATAGAGAGGAAAGGAAAGTGTATGATGGATGTTTAATAGATTTAGAGAAAGGCTATGATAGAGTGAATAGGGGTGAAATTGTGGAGGTTGTTGGAGGAAACTGGGACTGGTGGGGGGTAATTAGGGAAAGGTAGTTAGGGCTTTTATAGAATAGTAGTAGAAATGGTGTGTGAAGATGTTAGGGAGGGAGAGTGAGTTGGGACCGGTGTTGGATTGAGGCAGGAGGTTGTGTAAGTCGCCGTGGTATTCAATGTTTATGGAGAGTGTTTCGCCAAGGAATGGTGAGGGAGGGGAGGGGGGAATTGAATGAAGAAATGATAGAAGAGGAGTGAACATGATACTGTTTGAGGATGATACTGCCCTAGTGGCGAAGAACGCGGAAAGGCTGAGGTATTGGTGAAGGAGTATGAGAGAGTGTGTGGACAAAAAAGGGGCTTAAAATAAAATCCAGGTAAGAGTAAATGTAGTTTTGAGGAGGAGGAAATGAGGAGGGGGACGGGGTTAGATAGAGTAGGGAGGGGTAGTATTGGAAGAAGTAAGGATTTTTAGATATTTAGGTGGATTTGGGTAAGGGGGGAGGATGAAGGAGGAGATAGAACACGTCCTAGAATAGGGAAGGAATGAAGGGCTTGAGCTGGTCTTGAGAGAAATATGGAAAAATGCGGAAGGGATCTATCACAGAAACGTATAAGAATAAGTATGTTTGAAAAAATCTGATGTTACCACGTGTTGAGGTGTGAAAAGTGGGGGGAATGCTAACCACAGGAAAAAGTTGGAGTATTTGGATGAAGGGGTTTGAGAGCAGGTTGTGGGTTAGCAGAAGGAGCAGGATTAGAATAGCGGTGGTGAGGAGAGTAGTGGATTGGAGGAAGGTCTGTGGAGACGCGAGAAGGAAGTTAAGATGTTAGGCACTTAGTAGAGAATGTGGGAGCAGAGAGTGGTCTTTAGAAGATTTGGGTAGCGCGGAAGGGGATAGGAAGGAGAGAAGGGGAGCACCAAAAGAGGTGGAAATGGATGGAATAAAGGGATCATGGAGGGGCAGGATGGGGGATAGAAAGGGATAGAAGTGCGAGGGATAGAGGGGGGGGTGGAGGAGTGGTTAGACGTGGGCGAGATGAGCAAATAGTGTACATTGAGGGAGCTGTACGCACATTACCCGCTCACGGGACAAAAAGTGTATGTTACAATTAAAATAATAAATATAATATAGTATATGAAGTATTCAGCCATGTGCTAATAAAATATAAATTTAATTAGAAATCTTTAAGAGAAACTTGTAAATAATTTAGAAGAGTCGGTATTTTATCTGAAGTAAGATTTTTTAATTAATATATTAAAACACAAATTTTCGTTTCTTGTTCGGAAACCTCATCAGGTGCAGTCTTATCTCTAACATATAAATGTAAATTTAATATTAACATAAAAATTAAAAAGTAATTTATATTTAGATTTAAGATTTTCATGAAATGTTCATAAATTCTAGACTATTATATGATATTGAATCATCCTGTTGTCTATTATAATTATTGGTGTTTAAGGATGCAGTAGGAGAGTATATTGATTTTCTTCTAGTTAAATCTAGAAAAATACTAATTAAATTATATTTGAAAATTCTATAGTGTGTTAATTGTGGAACGAGTAATATAAGAGCAGAATTTTGATTGTCATTGGTAAGGTCATGTTTGTGTTACGAGAAATGACCCTCAAATATAATAAAAAATCTTAATTTTAAAATATAAATTACTTTTTAAATTCTTATGTAATATTAAATTTAATTGTCTACAAAGAAACGTGCACCTGATGAGATGTCCGAACAAGAAACGAAAAATTGTCTTAAATATATTAATAAAAAAAATCTTACTTTAGATTAAATACCGACTCTTCTAAATTATTTACAAGTTTCTCTTTAAAGCTTTTATTATTAATATCTATTATATCTATATATATAATATTATATATAATATATATATACTATATAATATATATATAATATATATTATATATATATATATTTAATATTATACTATATATTATATAATATATATATATATATATTATATATTACTTGATACTATATTATACTTGATACTACATTATTTCTTTATAACCCGCTTTTAATTATGGTAATTTACACCTTTTTAAAATTTAAACTTATTATTATAAAATAGACATAAAATTATTAAATTCACTTTTATGCTATAAACACATATATAATAATATAAATAATAACTTATTCAACTAGCTTTCCCGGCTTCAGACGGGCCTCGGCAGTGAGGACAAATCAGACAGAAGCTTCTACTTTACGGATTCCAAAAAAGATGCAGGAGTTTAACGATCAGTGTTGGAGTTATTTCATTTATTATCAATCCTTTGTAAAATAATGGGTTTTCATTATTAAATTTGTTGGCGTTTATGCTTCCTTCCCCCGCTATTTATTAAAAGTTGTTACTTTCTTTATACAGAATGAGTTCGATCAATTTCTTTTTGTGTTATCAGAGACAAAAAAAATTATGTTTGCATGTTATCTCATTAATTATTCTTATGATTCAAAAACCTCTCCTATGGCTGGTTAATAGCCTGATATTTAGGTTTGTCAGAGATTAAATTTCATATCTATGTGGAGTATTGCGCCTTTCAAAATCTATAGTTTCTCCAAAATTATATATAATATATAATATAAATAATATTATATATATTATATTATATATATATATATAATATATATATATATATATAATATTATTATTATATATATATATACCGTAATATAATATACTATATAATATAATATACTTATATATGATATAATATATTATATATATAATATATTATATATATATATATATATATATATAAATATTTAATATTATTTATATATATACATATATATATTATATATAGATATATAGTATATATTATATATATATATATATAATATATATACAATATATAATATATATATATTATAATATAATTATATATATAGTATATAGTTATATTATATTATACTATATAATATATATTTATATATATAAATAAATATATATATATATATATATATATATTTATATATATATATATATTATATATATATATATATATATATATATATATATGATAGATATAATATATAATATTATATTATATATATATACTAATATTATATATTATATATATATATAATGTAACAATCATGACAGGGAATACTATAAATACATTGCTTACCGGTAACATTGTTATTTATTGGGTTTCAAAACTTTAAGAGGTAGTGTATTTGATGAGGTAGTAACAATATTTTTGCAATATTTTTGTTAACATAATTAGCAAGAGTGGAATTCTGGCTATAAATAGGTGATATTCTCTTCCTGACGTGCTGGGTTATGGGCATGGTAGAACTTATCCTTTGCTTTCTTCAATGTTTTTTTAATATTAAAGAATGGGTATTGTAAGGTTTCAAATGTTTTAAACAAAAAGTCAAACTCTTCTTCATTTAACGTTGATGGGGAACAAATTCGCAATGCACGCAAAAACAATGCAGAAAGGGTACCAGTTTTTGTATTTTTGGAATGAAAAGAATACCAATGTATGTAATTGATATTTGCCGTCGGTTTCCTATATACTGAAAAAGTTAAATTGTCACTAGAATGCCAGTCAACTAAGGTGTCCAGATAAGGCAAAGATTTATTGTTAGTAATCTCAATCCTAAATTGCAGGTTATTGTTATAAGAGTTAATAAACGCTAAAATCTCATAAGGATTTTCTTGAAGGGGAATAGCGCAAAACACATCGTCCACGTACTTGAACCAATGAAGATTTCTGGACAAAGGGTGGGGAAAAAAATGATATTCCCAACAAGCTCCCTATCATCAGTAATTTATTTATGGAGCTTGTTGAGAAACATCATTTTTTCCCCACCTTTTGTTTAAAAATCTTCATTGGTTCTGGTACGTGGACGAAGTTTAATTAATAATCAACTCACGACTTATGGATACTTCCTTGCTATAGCTTCCATGAAATGTTCAAATCTCTCATCTTTAGGATGATTTCTTTGCCACATAAATAACGCTAAATAGCTGAATAGATGCGGTTTCCTTCTGCCTCGTGTCGGAATATTTAATTTGACCTACAAATTTAAGGAGTTGGAACAATGCTAAAACTGTAAAATTATTTTTACAAAGTTCAAATAAATTTTAAATTCATATTGTTCACAAAAATAGGAACACAAAATATCTCGACCTAACGGATCAGAGTCTAAAAATTTATGCCGATTCGAATATATTCTTTCTTTCTTTCTTTATCTACCTTTTTTTCCCAAGATTGGGAATAAGGTGCGCTACCAGCATCGGAAAAAGAAAAGCAGTAGGAAACATGACAATATATATATAATATATATATATATATATTATATATATATATATTATATATAATATATATAATAGTATATATATATTAAATATATAATATAATATATATATACTATATATCTAAATGCTGTCTTTTTTGAAGCGTGTTTCCATTACATTGCTTTCATTATGAATATAAGCCATGTTAAAATTCTTCGTGTATTCCCAAAGGTTTAATCGATTTTCAGTTAAATATGCGATAAGAGTCAGAAAGACATCATAGTTATTCATCATATAATTATATATATATATATATAAATATATATTATATATATATAATATAGTATATATATATATAAATATACTATATATATTATATATATATATATATATAAGACTATATATGTTTAAATATATTTTAAGTAATTATATCACAGATATATAATATATATAATATATATAGTATATATCTATAATATATATATATTATATATATAATAAATATATATATATATATATATATTATTAATATATAAATTATATATATATAATAAATAATAATATATATATATTATATATATATAATATATGTATAAATTATATATATTTATTAATATACTATATATATATATATATATATATATATAAATATAATATATATATATATACATATATTATATTATTATTATTTATATTATATATATATAAATATAATATATATATCATATATATATAAAATATATAATATTATTATATATATATATTATATAATATATATATATGGATCTTTAAAAAGATCTTATAGTCTCTGTAAGTTGTATATATTATTCCATGATTTTTACTTTTGCTTTCCCTTCGATATTAGCAGAATGTTTCTTTTAAGGAAACATAGAAGGTCTTGAATCGATCTTTGATGACTTTGTTTCGACCAAAGAAAGAAAAGAATATTTTGGGTTAGAATCTAGTCTGTTAATTTATCCCCCTCAATAAACGGGTTAAATTATTGTATTATGCCATTATGTTAATTTAGCACAGGTTCGTATATGCATATATTATTATATATATAATATATATTATATATAGAATCAGTATATATATATACTTATATATATATAATAGTATAATATATATATTATTAATAATATTAGTAATATATATATATTATATACATATTTATATATAATTATAATATAGATATATTAATATATCTATTATTTATATATTATATATATATAAATATATATATATATTATTATATATATTAAATAATAATAATATATATATATCATAGTATTATATATATATATATATATATATATATATTTAAATATATAATATATAATATATTATATATAATATAATATTATATATATATATTATATATATATATATATATATATTATAATTAATAAAGTAAAATAATATTAATTTATATATATATACAAATATATATATATATAATAATAATATTTTATAATATAATATATTATATATATATATTTATATATTATAATATTATATATTATATATATAATTATATATTATATATATATATATATATTACAGTATGTATATATATAGTATATATATATATGTATATATATATATATATATATATAATTATATATATATTATATACGTTTATATAACTAATATAATATAAATATATTATATATATATATAATAATATGACTCGCCTGTTCAACCATATCCTTCTCTTTATAATACACCACCTGTCGCCTATATTGGTAAACTCGACACAACCTTATATCTCTTAATTTTAATACTTCCTCCAAACAGCTCCATCCAAGCCTATCGTTTTTGCTGAGCACTTTAGATCGACTGATTGGGGCCTTGACTCCTTTCTAACGACAACATAATAATTGGAATGACTCCTTTAACTCTGATGACGCTTCGGTTTCTGCCACTAAAGTGGGAGTGTAATAGTGACGGGATGAGCAGTTCATTCACGTTTTCTTCGACTAAATTCTTTCTCTTTCTTAATCTATGTCAGTGTGCGTTCTCTTGCTAATTCAGGTAGAGACAGCGCGTAGCGGGAGGGAAAATTCTCGTTCTCCTATTCCTCTACTCTCGCTAATTTTCAGTCAGCTAGAAATTTTGCAGGATACTCTTCGACGAGCAAAGCGCTTTCGTCAACGAAAGTGCGCCTTGTTCTCCTAACTGAACAATCTTTCTGAGGCCTCTTGCCTAAAACAATTTCAACAACTTCGTAATCTGCCTTTCCTTCCTCGTATTCGATCTAAATAACTTCGTTGCTAACTCCACGAAACTGCCAATCTCTTCGGCCTCCTATTTTGCTCTAACTCAAACCTGGAAGATTCTGGCATCCTCCTCCTTCTCCTTCTCCTCCAGAAGTGGTGGTGCAAATTCTTTTGATGGTGTAATTCCTGATGAGTCTAGAACGTTAGAGGGTGCCCGGATTGCAGATTCTTCCCCAAGTTGTTGCGAATGTGCTTACGTGCTGACCCGCCCTCGTCAACTATATCTCTTTGTCTCAATACTAGCACCATCCCTCAGTGTTGGAAGCACGCACAGGTCCAACATTTTCCAAAAAAAAGGAAGCCGCTCTAATCCATCTCTAACTATCGCCATATAACTCTCACTTGTATTCGATTAAACTTGAAAACCTCTCACTATCATTTTTTAGACCTCTGGAGCTCATTCTCTACTTCGATCGCAGTACGCTTTCGGGTTCAGTTGCTGCGATCTATACTTCCTATTACTGCATTATGGTTTTCCGTTTTATGAACTACGGGGAGATGCTCGTGGCGCTAGCAATCCAAGCATTTGACGGTATGGAACGCTGTCACTGCTCTCTAGCTCCCTTCCTTTGGGTTTCCCCTCTCTTTGTTACTTATCATTCTAGCTTTTCTTCAAGTACTCAAGTATCGCTTGTTGATGAGCGACGTCTCTCTTTTTCAGTCAATAGTGGTGTTCTCAGGGTTCTGTCTTCCCTATTTATTCCCTACTTTTCATTAATGATCTCTCGCCTGCACATCTAACTCTATCCACTCAATTGCCGATGACTCGACCCATCATTCTTCAAACTATTTTAATTTCTGCTCATCTTTTACTCTAGAATTGTATCTCATCTTAATCTTTCTGATTTGTTCTCGCTGATCTGTGATAGAATTTCAGAGTGGGTCTCTAACCCCTTGTGAATTCAATTCTTTAAAAACCCAACTTTACAAATCCCCCTCTCTAAAAACCTTCTAATTTCAATTTCTTTCGACGCCTCTTCGTTCTATCCTGTGACAATAAAAATCCATTTCCTTACATAAACAAAAAAATGTCTTGAAATCAACATCACAACGGTTTGTAGGGCGCCTCAAGAAACTGTCGACTTCTGTTTAGACGAACTTTTTTCCATTTCTCAGTATACTCCACCAAGCGTTACCAATACCTGCCATTGTTGGATACTCTCATATCTGGGGGGGTTCTGGTTTCACCCGGATTTTGGACAGGTCGAGTCAAAGGCCAAAAAAGCTTATTAAACTTCCGTACTTTGCAGTTCATGACCTCTATCCTTTGCGGCACGATGTGGTTGCTTTATCTTTGTATAGGTACGAGGCGTCAGGTTTCGAGGGAACTTACCACTCGTTAACACCAAACTTGGACGACGCCGCTCCGTAGCACAAGTGCTAGTGTCGCGCAACGAGTTTTAGTGTGGATATTGGTAACTCCAGCTAGTTCCGCTGTGGTGCTTCCTTCTTTTCTGCACCTCTTTTCTGTGGAACTCTCTTCCATCTTCTGTGTTTCTTTGAATTTAATCTCCCTCCCTTTAAGCCTGCCGTCTGTGCTATCTGAGCGTAATTTTGCGCTAGTGATTACCACAATAACACCCTGTATCCTGGAAGGCTCGCCTGAGTTGGTGACACTGGCAAAAAAAAAAAATATAATATATAAATATATAATATAATTATTATTATTATATATATAGTATATATATTATATATATATTATATATTAATATTATAATATATATATTTAATATATATTAATAAGAACGTCCTAGCTTCAGACTCTTTGGAGCGATAAAAAAAGTGAGGAATTCCTTTTATTAATTTCTACTTCATCCACTCCAGATGTTAATAGTACATTGGTAGGGCGTATTCATACTAATGGGAACCTCCTCCGCCTCCCGCCCCCGATAGCTTGAGCCCAACGATGATTGTTGGCCCTGTGCACCAAGATCCTTTTATCGGTTTTGGTGTACTAAATACATTCTGGGACCGGAAGTTCTTACCTGGATCCAAACCGTTTATATATAATATATGATTACTATTATATACATAAGTATATAAATATTATATATAATATATTATAGATACTGATATATGTACAAGTAAGGGGTTACTTTCATACGTAGCTAAGTACTCTCAATACTCCTTTATAATATATACCTTGAATATTATATATATATAATATACTTATATTTTGTTCTAGTTTCATTTAATTTGTAGGTAGTAATTTGTAGTTACTATAAAATATAGTATCATTATTAATATAATATCAGATTTGCCGAGTACTTTATATTTAATATTATAACCAAGTATATTTACTTATTTCCTTATTTATATTTATATTAATAAGTGATATATATATATAAGTACCTCTCTTTGACCTATTACTGACTAATCTCTAACGACAATTGACGTTGTTAGCTAGTATATATCAATATTATATATACTACTTAATATTTATATTAACTATTAATATTAGGTAATATATAATTAACTATACAACTATGGACGGTAATATATAAATATAATATGTTATAATAATTCACAATTTGACTTGAAGAGGGCTGCTTAATGGATAATATTCAATTGTTTCTACTTCTCTTGATTCCTGATCCTCCTCTCGTCCTCCGGTATTTTTAGGAGGAAATTATACTTGCCCCTCCAGCTATGTCGTTGAACGGTCGCTATCGACAAGCGTAAAAGCTTTTAATGAAATATATGCACCAAGAGAATCTTGGGTAATTTGGTTCTCTCTTTGATATCTAATGTCTCTCTCCGACCTTCTCCTCTTGACTTCTTTTTTTTCGTTGTTACAACATTAGTGGTTTTTTTATGCCACACCTTATCTGTTCATAATGCTCTACGTATGATGTTTTTTAGGAGCATTTCCTATCACGCAGGTTCCCTTTTCCTACTTTGTCATTAATTTAAGTATACTCCCTCTAAGTTTGCACATCAGTTTAATTCTAATGAAAGTTATCACGAAAAAAACGCAATCTTCTGCTTCTTTCCCTTATTTCAGTAGATTGACTAAGCATCCACCAAGATCATTGTTGTTTATTTTTTTGTGGAGAGAGTTAAAACTTTTTCTTTTCAGTTTATCTTCTTGACAGATGCTCTTCATATAAACATCCATCTCTTCAAAAAATGGCGACTCTATTCTTCTCGATATGCTACTGTTTTCAGTCATTCAATTTTCATTTCCATCTCAAGACTTTGCTCCAATAATCTATTCTTTATTCACCATCTTCAGCTCTAATTTAAAAGACTTTCAATCAACTATCTAACATTCAAAGAAAGTTCCCTAACTAGTAACAGCAGTACCCCTGACATGCTTCTATCACGTTTTACATCCAAACATTTCTGAGAAATCCTTAAAGTCCTCTTCCCACATATTCTTCCAACTATTCATTTTCCTGAACTTTGCATTTCCAGCACTGTTCTTCTTTAATCCCATAAATTTCTCACAACTACCTGCTTCCTGAATCTTTTAATCACTTCTATTTTGTTCCATAATCATTTCGGAGACATTATTCCATATAACAGTAGGAATACACATGTATTGGAAAGATTATGTCTCCACCCCACCCCTTTGTTAAGTTAGGCTTACTTCTTTTTTTTTAATTTTCTGGGGACATCCATTAATAATCTTCCAAAACATTACATATTTCCACCAACATACCTAACAGCTGTATCACTCAGCCCCATTCATAACTTTTACACTTTCAACCATCTCCATCTTATGTTTCTCGTCCTAATTAAAAACTTTATATTTTAATCTTACAAATCATTTAACTTCAGAAAATTAATAACAAAATTATTATTACTACCAACCCCCACTGATGCAAATGGCCAAAGTGATGGGCGAAATGCCACCGTGTCAAGGATAGAAATCAGAACTGAGGGTGTAGGATGTCGTAGTCGGACGTAGAGGGAACACATGAGGTGTTCCCTTCTCTGAGACAGGGGCATAACAAGCCTCTATCTCCAGTCTCTCCTTAGGCGAGGAACGGAAAGCCCCCGTCGCAATACGGACACCCTCATTTTGGACGGGGTCTAGGAGGCGTAAGTAAGAACGAGAAGTCTGGCCATATATGGCACATTCGTAGTACAACCTTGATCTCACCAAGGCGATATAAAGCCTGAGCTGAATCCTTCTGCCAGCGCCCTAGGTGGTAGAAGTGAGGTGACGAAGAAGATGCAGTGGTCTGTGGCAGCTGGTTTTCAGTTGCTGGATATGTGGAAGATATAAGTGTCGCACCTCAAAAATCATGCCCAAAATCCTAACCTGAGGTTCAAATGTAACGGGGGAGCAGTAAAGAACCAACGATAGAGGATTCCCTTGCCGGCCACCCTGTCTGTTCATCCAGCGGAAAAGAACAGCCTCAGTTTTTAGCGTGTAGAACAAAAAAGCCCCTTGCATCGCACTGTAGTGATTTTATAATTAAGATTTTTTTTTCTCATAATTTATTGGTTTTATTAGTTTTTTTTAGGGGTGCTTCTAGAACGTCCACCAACAAGGAGTGACTGGGAATGCAGTGTTACCGTTTTCTTTTAATTGTGTTTTTTTTATAATTTAGTTTAGTGATTTATAATATTTATTTATTATATTATTATTATATGGGATATTGTTTATTTTCTAGTGAGATAAAAGAGACAATAGGGACTTTTTTTTATAAAGCTTTTGGACTTTTTTGAAATTCTTTTTAAGCGAAAAAGAAAAGAGAAACAGGAGACGTCTTACTGGCTCAATGATTTACGTGCAGCAGGTAATTATAGCATTATTTATTATTATTATTATCATTATTTATTATTTCTCTATAATTATTATAAATTTTTTTATTATTATTGGTATTTTTTTATTGCTTGAAAGGTTGATGTCTTGTCGAATTCTTGAGAGGTGGTTCGATTTTTGTTCAGAGGCTGACTTCCATTGGATGAGGTAAGGTGATTAGTGATTTTTTTTTTCCTGAATGAATGTTGACTGTGGTTGTATAAAATTGTTATATATTTTTTTTCTTTTATTAGTCTGAATTTGCTGATCGAAGTGTCATTGAGTGGAGTGGACGAACTGTGAGTGAAGGAATTGGATTGAGTTCCGAGTGAGAAAGAAAAAAAAAACTGGGTCAACTACCCAGGTAAGCACAAAGGTTGGTGAGGGGCTTTATTGTTGTTTATTTATTTATTATAATTTTTTCTTACTTTCATTCATTTATTTAATTCATTATAATTATTAGTTATTAAAGTCATTTTTTTCTATTATTAAATTTGTGAGATTAATTATTGTTATATTTATTCACATTTATATTTTAATTCATTATTAATTATTGAAATTCATACAAATTATGAAGGATATTTGTTTAAAATCTTATTTTTACTATATGGTTACTGTTTAATTATTTTTATTATTATTAATTATATTGTTATTATTATTTTATTTTTATTATTATTTTTTTTATTATGTGATATTATTTTGGTTTTTATATTTTACCTATTTCGCAGTTTTTTTATGGAGCTTATCTTGCGGACATTTCGGATCTTCCGGAATAATACAGAAATTGACATTAAGGGGGAAAGAAAAGATATATCGGATACTTGATGAAAAGCTATGAAAGCAAAACACAGGGTAAAAAAGAAGTACTGTTAAAGGAAATTTAAGAGGAGGAGAAAAACTTGCTTTATTTGTGAAATAAAATGGGAATAATGTTGAAGTTGTAAAGACCTGGTGAAAAAGAAATAGAAAAGCATAAGAATATCACAGGTGGATTTTGGAGAATTAAGAAGGAGTATTTTGAAGAACGGTAGACTATATTGTGGAGAATTGAGGAGGAGGAATATTGGAGAATTGTAAGAAGAATTAAATGTTTTCTAGTATTAAGATCAGATTATATATTTTAGGTTTAAGGTTCTTTGTATGTTTAAGGTTTTAAGACATCAATGAGGATCTGCAGGTTTTCATTGATATCTGATAATAATAGTGGTTAAGGGGGTTGCGGTTCACCTTGCTGTGGTGAGGGGGTTACGTTAGCAGTTCACATTGCTGTGGTGAGTATCTTTTAAATAAAATTTTGTGGTTGCTTGGTGTTTTTTTTTTAATATTTTTTTTCCTGAGTTTTTTTGTGTTTTTGATTATTTTGTTTTGTTCTCTGTGTTTTTTTGTTCCGGGACCCACGACTATTGAAGAGAATGTTGGAGGCTTCAAAACCACGACAGCACTAAGTGGACAGTTTATCAATGGTCAGTTGCAGATGGCGCACCATGTATGAGAGCCTGGCTCCAGTGATGTATATTGACAGATCATCTACATAAGAGGATCATCGGCCTGGGGAGAATATATTGGACAGCACATCATTGAATCCTAGTGCGAAGAGGATCACACTGAGGATGCTCTCTTGTGGCACCCCCCCTCCTCCATGAGAAATACTCTGAAGAATACAAATACAAAGTTGCACCGTACCTAAAATGATCTGTTGGTCATCAGGTTCTGAAAAAAAGGGAAGCTGACCCCGCAGGCCAGGGAATGAAGCTTTTGGAGAACTCCCAATCTTCAAGTGGAATCTTATGCCTTCTCAAGGTCAAAGAAACTGCCAAGACATGTTTGTTGCTTGAAAAGGCTTCTCGAATGTCATAATCTAAGCGAAGAAGCGGGTTGAAAGTAGAGCGGTGATTCCTAAAAACAAACTGGAGGAGAGAGAAAGCCCGGACTTTTCTAGAGTCGGGAGAAAGCGGTCGGCAGCCATATTTTTTCAATCAATTTGCATGTGTGACATGTTAATGCAATAGGGCGATAGTTATTTTCCCAGTTTGGGAATTGGGACGATGCGAGCCGCTTGCCAAACGGGTGGAAAAATATTCTCCACCTAGATGCGGTTGTACAAGGTGACAGAAAATGCTGAGGTGGACGGGTGGAGATGGCGTATCATCTGGTAAAAGACACCATACGGCCCCAGTGCTCCATCCTTGCACGCCCCGAGGGCCTCCCGGAATACCGCCTCCGTAAAAAGGTGGTTATAAGGAGGATCATCGTTAGGAGGGTCGAGAAGTTCGGAGGACATATCAAAAGTTGATTAGAACGGATTGGTTCCTTGTATCTAGACTCACTGGAGCAAGTCGCAAAGTGGTACCCCAATTCGTCTGCAACCGCACTCGGTGCGCTGACCACGTCCGGGCCGTGTTTAAGAACGATTGGGGGATCAATGTGGTGCTTGCGGGAGATTTTCCGAACAACCTTGTAAACGGAAGGCAAAGGAGTGGATGAGTCGACGGTAGAGACGTAAGTACGAAAGTATTGTCTCCTGGTCCTTCTGTTAATGCGACGAGATCGAGCAGCAGCGGCCTTAAATAAGATCAGATTTGACTGGGATGGTAACAGTTTGTAGAATCTATAAAGATTTCGTTCTTCTTTATTATCCTGCGCACACTCCTAAGGCCACCACGGCGTAGCAGAACGATGGCACTGCTGTGAGCAAGGAATACTAGTCTCAGCAGCACCAAGAATAGTAGTCTGGAAAAACTTGAAAGCCGCAACAGGCGTCGGAAAGGTGTCAAGCGCGGGGAGGAAAGGCATTTCCGTAGCCTGCCAGAACAAAGTCCAGTCTGCGCGGTCATATCTCCATGTTGAGTACGAGGGCTGCGAAGGGGTGGAGCTGAGAGATGTGACAAAAATTGGATAATGGTCACTCCCACAGAGGAAAGATGATCTCTCCCATAGATAGGTGTCTATGATGGAAATGGAGCAGAAGGAGATATCCACGCAAGTAGAGGAACGAGTATCAAAGCGTTCATGAGTTGGTAGGCCAGTGTTCAAACATCCCAGAGAGAACTGCTGCAAACATTCAAGCAGCCACTCCGTTATGAGAAGGCAGAGGCGGAACCATTGGCGACACCTAAGTTCTGAGCACGCGTAGAACGACGGGCCCGTTTTGAAGAAACCGTGGGAGCCTCAGATGGCGTGGAAGTAGACTTCAAAAAGTCGGAAGCCCGATGTTGAAGGGAATAGGTTCGTCGTGGGTGAGAGATCCATCGTCGAGAGAGGATATGGACGCAGAAAATTGCAGGGGCGGAGGGAAAAACTGGTGCCGATCTCTCTGGAATTACGTTTTCCATTAGGACGCAGAAGAAATACTATGCCGGTAAAATGAGAGGAATCGTTTGGGAATAGTTTCTTCTAACACGTGCTTCGGTACTTGGGGTGCCGCCAATGTTCCGCTTCCGACTTCTTATGACTTTTTAACCGCGAACGTTACCGTGCATAACCACACCGTTCCCACTTATTCTAGTGATTCTGAATCTTATTCAGATTCCTGTATAAATATTTTAGTCGATTCATGTTTTTCTGACTCCACCCACTCAGAGAAACGGGTGGACATACATAGGGATGCGCCGTTCGGTAAACCGTGCTCCTCGGTATAACTCTCCCAATTTATTTCTGTCTCTTTGAAAGTTCGACAACCAGGATAAGGAGATCGTCAGCCGCCTTGACTCGGCCCTCTCTTCTCCACTGCAACAATTTTTCTCCACCGACGCTGTCAGGGAGCTATGATCCGGTGTCTGGGGTGACCCTCACTATTCCATTTGAGGGCACTGTTGGAGTACCTCGTAAGCCCAACGAGTTGAGCCACGATCCTGCTTCCTCTGTGACTTCAGTTGCCTCTAGATTGTTGGATTCGATTGACATTGGAGGATGTGGATTCCTCTCTTAGCCCGTATTTTTGGAGACGAAATCGGTTGTGACTCCTGTATCAACCTCTAGTATGCCTCTCCGATCCCGTGACATATCCCTTCTTCGTGACCTTTCCCTTCCCCTCAGATTTGAGACATCTCTGAGTGGGGGACGGCGGATGCCCCGTCCCCGCAGAGGTAAGTGATGTGCAACCTCACTGATGATACTCAGCCTATCACCCATCAGAGTTACCAACAGATCTGTTGAATTGTTATCTCATTTCCCACAATTGCTAAATTGTTACAATGGAATTGCTGCAGCTACTATTCCAACTTTGAAGAGTCAGCCTGACATTGAAATTTACCATTCAAAGGCTATCTGCCTTCAGGAGATTCAGCTTCTTGGCCAACATTTACGGCAACCTTCAGGATACAAGAATCCTCTTGTGTCTGCGAATTTTGGCCCTAATGAG
>JABUQX010120558.1:0-7500 GCA_015478945.1 Trachelipus rathkii | reverse complement strand
ATATATAATATACTTTATATAATATATATATATATATATATATATATATATACCCGTAAAACGGGGCAATTCCGGTCCATGTGGGGCAATTCGGACCACGTGGGGCAATTCGGTCCAGTAGCTCAAAATAGCCTATACGAATGTAAAATATATCTTTAAAGATTGTAAATAATGTTTTTTTTTTATTGTCTTAGGTAATTAATTTTTTATGAAAACCTTTAATTTAAGTCATTAAATTTTGTGATTTTTTTTTTTTTTCTGAGCACTTTAAAATCTGGTAAATTTTAGGCTTATTGCTAAGAATCATACAGGTCAAAATAATTATACTACATTATTGGTACCAAGATATAGTACTTAAAAATAGTTCATAACCTTAATGCAATCGTTGGAGTCATTCAAGGCAAGAGATAAATGTTTATTATAAAAATTGTAACATGGGGCAATTCCGGTCCAGGTTTAAAAATTTTGCGTGGGGCAATTCGGTCCATATTGAAATCATCATTAAATTAAATTTTTTAATACTCTTTTAAAAAAATAATATTTAAAATATAATGTTTAAAATAATTTTTTTTACACCTTTTAAGCAAGATAGGTAGGGTAAATTTTTTCAACAATAGGCCTATTAATTGTACAATTTTTTTTTCAGCAAGATGGTTCAACACTTACGCAAAAGTAACAAGGCAGGGATACAAAGGGATACTCTGCTGATGATGTTGCCAGACCCTTTAAGCAGTTTTCGTTCTTGCATTGGTTCTTACGAAACGTAATATGCCTAAAACGCTCGAGTTTTGCATTCGTTTTTGTCAAACAGCGTTTTGCGTTCGTTTTTTGTCAAAACAGCGCAAAATTCGTAAAAGAAACGCTCAACCAAACGTAAAGAATTTCCTAAATTCTGTGTAATATAAAAAAAAAGAATTGCAACCTTACAGAGGAATTAATTACATAACAGTTCGTTTTTGTCAAACAGCGCAAAAATCGTAAAAAAAAACGCTCACCAAATGTAAAGAATTTCCTTTAATTCTGTGTAATATAGAAATACAAAGAATTAAGAAATTCTTACGTTTGGTGAAGCATTTTTTTACGAATTTTGGCGTTTGAACAAAAACGAACGCAAACTCGAACATTTTATTAGTTTTCAACCCAATTTCTTTAAATAATATTGTAATACCATTATGTTTAAAAAAGGAGACCTAAAACGCTTGAGCTTGCGTTCATTTTTTCAAACAGCGTTTGCGTTCATATTTTGTCAAACATCGCAAAATCATAAAAAAACGCTCACCAAAACGTTAAGAATTTCCTTAATTTCTGTATAATACAGAATAAAAAAGAGTAGCAACCTTACAGAACTTAAGGAAATTCCTTACGTTAGGCGAGCCTTTTTTTAAAGATTTTGCCAGTTTGAGCAAAAAACGAACGAACTCCGAACATTTTATACGTTTTCGACCCAATTTCTTTATAAATAATATTGTAATACATTATGTTTTAAAAAGAAACTGACTTATCATAATTTATTAAATAAAACACTTTAATTGAGGATTCTTAGGGATGTGAAAATTGAAGTGGACCGAATTGCCCCGCCCCCCAAAATCGTGGGGCAATTCGGTCCACGTTACTTATCGGCTTCTAACATTAATCCTATATTATATATACAAATACAATTATACTAATTTTACTCCTAAAGGATAACATTAACATATAAAAAAAAAATTTTAAAAAAAAAAAAAAAAAAATTTCCATAAACCTTATAATTTTGAGTACCGACCAATTTTGGAATCCGAATTGCCCCGTTTTACGGTATATAAATAAATATATATAGTATATATATTATATATATATATATTATATATATAAAATAAAAAAAATTGAATACAAATATATTTAGCGTCGGGCAGGGTGACTCGACCACCTTAGGCATAACCTTGGTCTCCCGACTCCCCTCTAATGCACTTTTTGGAAATTTTTTTTTTGTAAATCACGGCCCTATAGTCGGTCATAAGCACACAAAAAAATAATAATGTAATTCTAATAATAAAAGTTTTATTAAAGTTTGAATAACGCTGAGTTAGCCTGACCGTGGAGGGGTGAAGCGGACCACCATTGAGGGGTGACTCGGACCATCTGTTTAAATTCGTCTTTACGTATAAATTCAATTTTATATTAATTTTTTACTTAATATAATAATTATTTAAGTCAATATTAAAATTGGGTAAATAAGTAAATAAAAAATGTCAATAATGATAAATAAAATACAAATAGAAAATAGGTGGTCCGATTCAACATGGTGAATTTTGAACACTTTTTTTTTGAATTCGTTTTTTTATTAAAATTTCAAGCTTTTTTAAAAAACTGTTTAAAAGTATTTACGTAACTTTTTTTATTTATTTAATTTTTAACCTAAATTAATAATAATGTGCAATAATAATACCGTAAAAATACGAAAAACAAAAGTGGTCTGAGTCACCCCTCAATCAATTTTTACGGCGGGGTGAAACGGAACCAAGTTAGGCCCCATTTTTTTTGCCACTAAAATACTGTTTGGATCAAAATTTACTTTTGCCAGTTTAAAGCTAACACATACTCGAGTGTATCCACTGGAAAAAAAAATTAAAATCGATCGCACAATTTTTCATTTTATGAAGAAGTTAAAAAAAACTCACAATTTTTCAAAAGTGGAAATTCTAATTGAGGACATTTTTTCGTACCGGCCTAAAGTCTATACTCGTTTATTTAAAAAGTCTTGAAAACTTCTCTAGAATTAAAATACGTTGTTAATCACATTTCCCGAACTAACGTGTGGTAAGTACATTAAGCGAAATTTTTTTTTTTTTATTATTATTTTTTTATTTATTTAGAAGTGGACCGAATCACCCCTCCTAAAGAGGCGGGCCTGGTCACCCCGCCCGACGCTATATATATATATATATATATATATATATATATAGGTAATATTATAATATATATAACTATAATGGGTATATATATATATATATATATACAGGCCCGCATTTAACTACTCTAGCGCCCATGGGCCCAAAAAAAATTTACGCCCCTTACATATATATATATATATATATATATACTAACTTATATTATTACATCTACATGTATATTATTATATTAGTATATATATATATATATATATTATATATATATATATATATACCTATATATATATATATATATATACCGTATATATATATAGGTATATATATAATAATATATATTATATATATATAGTAATATATTATATATATATATATATATATATATATATATATATATATTATATATTATATATATATATATATATATATATTATATAATATATATATATATCAATACTTACATTATTACATCTACATGTCAAATTAATGATTCATTACAGGTTTTCGTCTTGCCTTTTCGTTAGCAAATTTGTCAATAATATCTTCGTAATCTAATTTTATGGTGAAATCATTTTCAATAGCAAGTACAGCAAGATGAACTAAACGTTGTTGGGACTGGGACGAACGTAAATAATTTTTAACCCTTCTAAGTGTGGAGAATGATCTTTCAGCTGAGCAGTTGTCGCAGGAGTCGCATGAAAAAATAATTTTAAAGCAATATTCAGATTTGGATATATATCATGAAGGCTTTTGTTATATAAATATTTGTTTAATTGGGACAAGGTTTGACTGCCATTACCTTCTTCTAAAAGCAAACATTTTAGATGAATGCATTCTGCTCCAAAATCTTCTAAGTCGGATCGATAGATTTTTTGTAACAATTTAGCTGATTTATGAATGTCGTCTGGGTCGGTTTCGGTGAGATTTGATAAGATAAAAACTTTTCTGAAAATTCGGTAATGCAAACTTCGCCTATTTTAATTCTGCTTGACAGCCTTATCTAGTGTAGTATTTGAAGCTTGCCTTGAAGAATGCAGTATTTGGATAATTTTCTTCTTCTCAGATCTTAGTTTAGATACATTTTCTTGATGTCTTTTTGTGTAAAGATTTTCAAATTTTTCTTTGGCACAAATTTTCGCAGGTTTCTAATGAACTTCTAATTTCATTAACTAAGTTACACAGAGAGTTATACATTAATAACGGTGGCCAAGCATCCATATCTTCAGATTGCAATTTTTTATTTACAGTAATCAAATCTTTCAAAGTATTAGGTTTCCCATATTTACAGACATCAAAGAGTATTTCATGAAACTCAATTTTTTTCAAATTCCCCCCTTTGGCGCCTCTTGCTGAATGACTGTCTCCTCATTTTTATCTTCAAGATATAGAGTTTAAAAAGCCTTAACAATTAGCTTTCAAACCTTTGTTTAGACTTTACAAGCTTCTGCTCGAGCTGACCACTTTGTCCCACATAGTGTTTTGGCACAATATATTCTTTGAAGAAAGATTCTAAGATACCCGAACGATGCGTAGAGCCCGAGGAAAAATTGTAAAGATTCTGAAGCAAAGCATAAAAAGAAACCGCCTTGTTTACAACAAATGGTGGGCAGCGCTAGATCCCACTAAATTAAAGGAATGAGCTGAACATGGTATGAGAAAATATGCCTAGATGGTTGACCTCTTTAATTCTTGTTTGCAGGCCGGAATATATTCCTGACATATTAGCAACATTATCATACGTTTGACCCCGACATAACTGCTTATGTCTAATTCATTTGCTTTGAGAAAACTCATCACTGTTTCCGCTAGTTCCTTACCTGTATGACCAGGATTTTTAATAATCCTAAAAAGCGTTCTTTGGGCGTACCTTCTTTGCTAACATATCTGATGATAAAGCTCAGCTGATCTTTATGAGTAATGTCTGGAGGGGAATCAACAATAATAGAAAAATACTTACTTTCCTGAATTTCTTTCACTATTTCACTGATTAACTTTCTAGCCATAATTTGGATAAGTTCTTCGTAAGTGCTATGTGAATAAATAAGAAGTTGCTTCCTTTGCCAGAATTTTTGACATTGAGATAGGTGATTTTGTAAGAAAGGGTCATTCTGCAATAAGTTTCCAGACCACCAAGTTCGCGTCTTGAGCATCCTATCATAAAATTTTCCATGTTTTCAACAGAGCCATGCTATTTCATCATCGCCCTCGGAATGGTAACCCCTGTGAGGAAAGTTTTTTTAATAACAGCAATAACTCTTTTGTAGTACATTTCTCCAATGTTTTACTTCTTCTTCTAATTGAAAGGAGAGCAGCTGCTTGTCAACTCTACATATGAATTACTTAGTCCTTCTTTAGCCAATCAACATACAATCAAATGATGGCGACGGAATTTTCATGTTTCAGTCAATCTTGTATTTGCCATGCTTCCAATTCGTTAATCCTTCTGTTACAAACTGAGATACAACACCGCCTCCAAAAGGTTTACAACACGGACTACAAAAGACGCATCCTTGACTGTTAGAGTACAATAAATAGTCACGATTTCACAACATCTCCATTCAAAAGTTTCGTTCAAACAAGGATTTTGTTAAAAATCTACTTTTATCTGGATAAATTCTCTTAGATTTAAAAAAATCTATGTCTGAATTTTGATTAATCCCATTTTTGGCAAAGTAGTCTCGCATGGCTTCACTAACCTTCCAATAAAATGGATCATCGCTTGGTATAAAGATTTCTTTGTCTTGTGCTTCGTCTACCTAGTAACTATTCTCGACAGTAACTTAAGAAGTCGATGCATATGTTTCACGATTACCGTGTTACGTTATCATCAATTTGACTTTCAAATTACTTCGATTCATACGCACCACGACAGATTTCATTTGTCTTGTGATAAAGAATGAGTCCAACTCTTGGTATTTTTAGATAACACTTTCATTTCTCTTTCTCCTTTTCTCTTCTGCTATTTTTAACGAGGTATTTTGGCGCCCGCTCAAGTCGTTTCGACCATCCATTAATATCAAAACTGTTAAGTCACCTACTTGTTTAAAACAATAAATAATGTTCTACTTCTTGAAAACTCAATTATTTAACTTTTTAATTCTTGAATAAATCATCAAAACCGATGCACTTATGTATGTATCAGCCAGAGCACGTAGGCGGTTCAGGCCTAGCAATAAAAAATATATATTAGTCACAGACTCACAAATCAAAACCGCATTAAATATCGGGCAAAAATGAAATGAAAGATATCAATCAGGGTTGATAGATGAGATGAAAATGAAAAGGCCAAATTAATGTCAAATAAGGAAAATCTTTAACATTTTTCTTTTTTTAACATGCAAAAAATTCGGTAACTCTGGAAACCACTGGTGAAATGAAAAAGATTGAAAGAAATTAAAATAATAATATATATACTATATTATATTATATAATATATATATATATATATAATATATATATATATATATATATATAAATAATATATATATATATATATATATATAAATAAATATAGTCTAAAAATTATGTTTTGAAATTGGTAGCGTAACCTTGAAACGATTGTCAAATTTGTTATTCCGGCGTCATAGCATTTAACAAGGTGATGAAATATCTGAAATGTGTTTCAAACATGTTTCCCGTTCTACGCACTGATCGTCTCAAACTCGACATATAAGAATTTTTTAAATAGTACAGTACAATTTGAATTTTGAGCATTTTCAAGCCTTTTATAAAAATATTAAAATAATTAGTAAACAAGGATAAAATAAAGCCCAAATTACTAATATGGCAACCCTGATACCAATGTTGACAGACACTTTTTTTCAGCAAACCTGCAAGGAAAGGGGAAAAAAAGTTGCCAGATACTATTTCTGAAAACTTGCAGGAATATATATATATATATATATATATATATATATATATATATATATATATATTATTAATATATAATTATATATATATATATATATATAAATATATATAATATATATATATATATATATATATATTAATTATATATATATATATATATATATATATATATATCTACAAAATACCAACCATAAAAGTTTTTTTAAAAAATAATTTTCCCTCCAGAATTTGCCGCCTTCCAGAATTTGCCACCCTCCAGAATTTGCCGCCCTGGGCCAGGGCCCATGTGGCCATGCTTTAAATACGGCCAATGGTATATATATATATATTATATAATATTAATAATATATATATATATATATATATATATATATATATATATATATATATATATATATATATATATATATATATATATATAGGTAAAAATTTGGAAACGTAAAAACTATCAATTTTTCAAAAAATATCTATTTTCTATTTATTTTTGTGTTTTTATTAAATCGAAAATCGATACTTTGTTATATCGATAGAAAATTAATATTTGCTAATATATATATATATATATATATATATATATATATATATACTATATATATATATATATAATATATATATATACTATATATATATATATATATATATATATATTTATATATATTATATAAATATAGTAAATCAAATGTCCAAATGGTTTTTGGAGAATTAAGAGTACGAATAAGATTGTTGGGAATAAAATGTCCCAAAA
>JABUQX010120557.1:0-10252 GCA_015478945.1 Trachelipus rathkii | reverse complement strand
CGGTGTACTTCGTTACGTTCGGTCTCAGATTTGGTGTTTAACCGTTTTCGCATTTGTATCGTGAAACGCTTTCGCATTTTCATGCGCCCTTCAGTTGCCTTTGACATCTCTTAGTTACATTTGATGTTGTCACAGGCAGGCAAGAAAAAAGTTACCATTTATTTTGTATAAATAAGGTGAATCCTTTAATTAAGTTTATTGTTTATATATATATATTATATATATATATATATATATATATATATATATATATATAAATTTATATTTATTTATATTTATATAAATAGGTATATATATATATATATAACTACTTCTATATATATATTAATAAAACTTATTTTTACGATATTCTAGGAAGTGGGTTTCCTGAAACTATAGTTGTCTTTCGCACCGCACCGCACCACACCGTACAGACCTCTATGTTTTAAAGCGCACCCACTCCTCACCGCACCGGGACACTGGAATTATGAGCCACACTGCACCACACCGGGGGAGGGGCCATCCTGCAAGGAGTAGGAAATAGATTTTTAAGATTTTTTTTTATGTAGAAGATATAATTCAATTCACTGCGGAGCCTGTAATTTTTCGTCAGCTCGAGCTCCATCATTTTATGATACTCGACTCCGCGGCTCTGCTCTGGCTCGGCTCTCATTATTTTAGAGTAATTTATTTTACTCTTCTCCGCAGCCTGATATAAACTTTTTGAAATCCAAAATGGATAGGAATATATATATATATATATATATATATATATATATATATATATATATATATATATATATATATATATATATATATATATATATATATATATATATATATATATATATATATATATTTATATGGTTGGCTAAGCACCGGAATTTCCGCACCGCACCGTACCGCACAGCACTGCCACTCAAGACGTTTGTACACATTACATGGAGTCCGGACAACCCTAGAATCGGAACGATGAATCCGGAATCGGCATTAACACCGGAAGGTAATTGTTAAATTTTGTTTTCATTGCACAACAGCAACCGCAACCGCGGTTGTTGAAGAATTTAAGAACCACAAAAAACCGCAACCGCGGTTATACAAAAATGCAGCTTCGCCCCATCACTAATATATATATATATATATATATATATATATATATATATATATATATATATATATATATATATATATATATATATATATATATATATATATATATATATATATATATATATATATATATATATATATATATATATATATATATATACCTTGCGAATCAAATCAAGAATCAATGAACCTGGTTTTTCTTATATACAAAGATACAAAGCAACCCCTTACCTCCCCCCCCCCCCGGTTCGATTATAATGAAATAAACCATTAAAGTAGTCAACCACTTTCAAAAATGCAAAGCGTCTACCCAATTCAATGGCTTGTCATTGCTTGCACTTTTGAATCCTCTATCATCACAATTCCTACCATGTTTATTTTTTCTTAATTCTCCCTTTATCATCGCAACTTCTACCATTTTTTTTTTGTTTGGTTTAATTCTCTATTGTTTTTTCTCACAGAACAAAATACATTCAATGTTCGATTCCGTGCAAAATCAAATGTTCCTGAAACCTTCAAACAATTGACTTAACCTCAATAATGTGTTTAATGATTACGGTGACGAAATCGCTAACCATGAACTCGAAAGTGAACAGAAAATTTCGGAGGGAACAATTCGAAAATACATATACTGTATTTACTCTTAGATCTTCGCCAGTGTTTTCAAGTCCCAATAAGACGTAGTTTCACTGTCCTTTTTGATATGTATGTATGTATGTATGTATGTATGTATGTATGTATGTATGTATGTATGTATGTATGTATGTATGTATGTATGTATGTATGTATGTATGTATGTATGTATATATGTATGTATGAATGCATGTATGTATGTATTTATGTATGTATGTATGTATGTATGTATGTATGTATGTATTTACTTATAAAATATTCAATCGTTCATTAATTTAATGAGCAAAACGCTAAAAGGAGTCGTCGTTTCCTACTTCTATCGAGTTCCGTCGTCGCTTCTGTTTCTAAAATAGTTTTGACGTCATCGTCGTTCTTCGGTGTTACGTGCTGATCTCGTGACGTCATAGCAGTTTATTATTATTTTTACCTGGAAATTCTTATCAAAGATATGTGAGGGTTGCCTCCTTGTCAGATTCACACTTATTTTAACGTCAAACCATTTTTACCTGGAAATTCTTATCAAAGATACGTAAGGTTGCCGCGTTGTCAGATTCTCATTTTTTTTTATCACCAAACCATTTTTTACCTGGAATTTCTTATCAAGAAAACTTGCGAGGATGCCATGTTGCCAGTTTTAGCATTTTTTTTTCGTCATCTCTATTCAGATGCTAATATTTTGTCTCTCTTCTTTTATTTCCTCTTTCTCCTCTTGGCATTTCATCAAATAGAGGAAGTGCTATGTTTGTCTACCAGTAAGGTTGAAGTATATATATATATATAATATATATATATATATATATATATATATATATATATATATATATATATATATATAATATATATATATATTATATATATATATATAATTAACTTCCTTACGGCTTATCCCCTTTCAGAGCAGGGTAACACCGGGGGGAGACTAAAGAAGAGAATCGAACTTTAAGGCGTGCAATCCCAAACCTGTCGCCACCAAACGTGTCGCAGTCCTGAGTTTTAATTCTTGGCCCAGGAAGATAAAACTCCAGCTGTTACGCGGAGGATTGAACCAGCGTCCCCTCGCATGAGAGTCGGCGAATGAAAAGGAAAAAAGTAAGGGTAGTATATATATATATATAATATATAATATATATTATATATATATATATATATATATATATATATATATATATATATATATTATATATATATATAATATATATATATATATATTATATATGTAGTACGCATGTGCACGCAACATCCTTTGCAAGTTTACACTGTGCACACAACTCTGTGGCCTTGTCTTAAGGAATAAAAATAAAGGTTCGCAATAGATGTTAATAATAATTCATGGATGAGAGCACACGTTTGCTCATCATTATATATCTTTATGTAGTTGTTTGATATAAAAGTATTTTTTGATTTAACTGCGAGGACTGTTATCACGTGACTCGAAAGGAGTTATTCTATATCTATATACAGCGGGGTAGCGTCAGAAATAATAATCGGAGGCTAGTTATCGATTAAAATACAATGAACTTGAAACGTCCGTTCTGACAATATTTTTCCCCCCCAACTGTTTATTGTTCATTTCCACTTTATGGTATTTAAGACATTATTCCTTACAATACTTCCGGAACGTATTTTCACCTAAACATTAAGTAATATATTGCAACTCTACTGAAGAATTGCAATGTATGCACCATTATATAATTTATTCCAGAATAATGACTCTTTTTTAACAATCGTGTTTTATGGAATACCTTTTTCCAGATTCATATATATAAGATTTTCATTTGTTACAATAAAAAAAAAGTACTTTCAAATAGTTAATCTTCAAGGTAAACTTAATTCTTATTTCAGGAGCATATAAAGTATATTTAAAGTTCATGACCTATTACTGTAAACATGAACTTCTCAAACGGAAGAAAATGAAAAGAATCAAAAAAAGAAGACTTAGAAATGAAATATAAAAGAAAAAAAAGAATATGTCTTTCAAAAATTCATTAACTTTGCATGCTAAATTATTATTGAACCATTTTTTTTATATTATTTTATTATTAAATTATTTTTTGCAACGCAGAAACTAGACACGGAAATTGTTAGTAAAAAAATTATAAATCAATGATTCATATTTTATCCATTCTTGTTTATCAAAGAAATTGTTTTAGATACATTAGATACGTTTTAGATACATAGCAAAGAAAGCTTCGTATTGTACAAATGTGGCTTTATGGAAATTTGAGAAATTGGATCGTATGTTCTGGTTTTTACAAACAGCAAATCGGATTTTGATTTCTGAGATGTACAAAATTGTATAATTTTGGTTTCTGAACTGTACAGATTGTGAAATCGGATCTTGATTTCTAACTTACACAAACTGGAAAGCCGGATATTGATTTCTGTTGCACACAAACAATTAAGTCGGATCTAGATTTCTGACTTACACATAATCGGATCATGATATCTGACTTGAACAAACTGCGAAATCGGATTTTGATTTCTGGAAAGCACCAAAGCAATTAAATCCGATCTTGATTTTTAGCTTGCATAAACTTTGATATGATATGTAACACTTAACATAAACTTTCGTCATAAACTTACTAAAATACTCAACAAACTTCACACAAAAAAAAATTTAAATTTAGACTCTTCAAAACACGAATAAAAACCCAGAAATAAAACCAAACATTTAAATTCCTGTACCAAACTTGAATCAATAAATAACGACAATAAAATAAGACTCAGAATAAAAGACATTCTTCCAAAGTCTGATTCATTAGGCATGAATTCTATACACACGGCTTAAATATAATTATCAAAAGGTGTTTGCTGCATCCATTACCAAAGCTTTATTTAAAAATAATAACGTAAGCTACACATGAAAAGAATATTTTAAGGAAAGATTCAAATACTTAGAAACGAAAATCAGACATCCTATTCAACTGAATATATCAATGAATTTAATATATATATATATATATATATATATATATATATATATATATATATATATATATATATATTATATATATATATAATATATATATATTAATACATATTATATATAATATATATATATAATATAGTATATACTATTTATATATATAGTTATATTATATATATATATATATATATATATATAATATATATTTATATATATATATATTATATATATATACATACATATATAATGCATGGGTGTATGGGTCCCTTAAAACTTTGCAAGGTATTAAAATCATATTTTGACATTTAGCGTGGTAGAGGTATAAAACGTGCTCCAAATTGAAGAATGAATATCTGACATTTTTTTCTTCGGAATTATTTATATCCTTTTCAGACAAGGAGAAAAATTCTGAAAAAGTTTTGGAGTACATACCATTTAATTTTCAGTACTTTAGAGTCTTTGAGCTGACTGGTCTACGGGTGGTTGTGACACACTTAGGGCACATGGTTCATGCCCTAGTACTCGTCGGTATGCAACTTTGTGGAGAAGAACTCGGGCAAAAGACGAGTGCTTGAAGAAACACTAAAGATATTCCGTCTATTTGAAATTTTTTGTAATTAATTATAATTTTTGACAAGTTGTTAGAATCTAGTCTCGATGCTCACAAACACCACTAAAGCAAATACAAAATAACATTTTGTCTAACCAATACCGCTGATGATTCAAACAATCTATGCGATTTGAACTCTAAAGCTGGGCTTATTCTATGAATCTTAAGTTCTCTGAATATAATTTAATTCTGGCTAAGAAGTAAAGGATGGTGGTAATTGCAGTATCGTAGATTAGAGCTTCTCCCGCGAGCGCTGATTACAGTTTAAAAATATTTCTTCGGGCAATCCACCAAGGCTGCGGACCCGGAGCCGGAGCCGGAGCCGGAGCCGGAGCCCAACGAAACCGGATAAAAAAAATTATTTTCTATATAAAATAAAGTTGCTCAGTGCTGGAGTCGTATAATTTTAAAATTATATATATATATATATATATATATATATACCTTTATATTCAGTATATATATTATATATATATATATAATATATAATATATATATATTATATATATATATATACTAATATATTATATATATATATATATAAAAAAGGCGCTGTGATAGATATATATATATATATATTATATATATATATATATATATATATATATATATATATATATATATATATATAACTTCATTTTCTACAGGTATATTACAATTCTCTTTTGCTTACAGTGCGTAAAAAAAAAATATTAAAAATATTCCCAAACGAATCAACCATATAAATACAAACCACTTGTCAGGTTAAAATATTCTTAGCCATCAATTCTCAGCTGAAATAACCTTGTATAATATTAACAACCAAACGTTCAAGGTTATTGACGCACAACAGAAAAAAAAAAAAAAAAAAAAAAAAAAAAAAAAAAAAAAAAAAAAAAAAAAAAATTTCTTTGCTTTGAAAGGAATTATCAGGTGCAACAATCCAATAATGACAACAACAATTATAGCAATTAGTCTCTTAAAAGATAATTATTGGTATTTAATACAGAATCAACTTGATGATAACATTTCTTGGAGGGAATATCCACGCTAATAATAATAATAATAATAATAATAATAATAATAATAATAATAATAATAATAATAATAATAATAATAATAATAATAATAATAATAATAATAATAATAATTATAATTATAATTATAATTATAATTATAATTATAATTATAATAATAATAATAATTAATAATAATAATAATAATATAATAATAAATAATAATTTAATAATTAATAATAATTATAATTGCAATACAATTACAATTATAATTATAATTATATAATTATAATTTTAAATTATAATTATAATTATAATGTATAATTATAATTATAATAATATAATAATAATAATAATAATAATAAAATAATAATAAAATAATAATAATAATAATAATAATAATAATAATATAATAATAATAATATGAGATTTACAAGCCTTTCCAATTTCCTAAAGTATCAACCGCTTCATGATTGATTTTCTTAAGACTATTCTAGAATAAAATAGAACAACCGCTTTCTAAACTTTTAATCTAATATTCGCCTGGCCACTTCAGGCATCATTCGGAGACGAGTTCAAGACTCAATTTTAACAATTGATGAAACAAAATAAATATTATTTAAATATAAATGCTTGAAGTAAAATTTAGAAATTTGTTTTTTATAACAACGTAAATCGAAAATCCTTAAATAATAAAATATCAATAAAGAGATTCTATCTAGTCAAACCTAAAAAATGTTCAAAAAAATTCTCCATTTCATTATACTTAGTTGATAATCGGCTTGTGCCTTTTTATAAGAAGGGACTCAGCCAGGCGCCTCAATTTTTCCAAAGAGAATTTCCTGCACGGTTGTAAGAATGCTCAAAATTAGAATATCGAGATTGGTTTGGGGGTTTCCATGTTTGTTTTTAAAGTGCTCAAAGATCTTACTGGGCCTGGATCTATGTTGTGAGACACGGGAGTTTGAGAGAAATTAGTAGTTTACCCGATGTAAGAGGCATTACAAGCCATCTTTATTACAGTTAAAATTGGTATTACCAACATGATTCACATTCTCTTTTAGTCCCACTAGCTCTTGCAGAAAACATTAGAAGAAAGTTTCAATGGCTTGTAGTAAGATCTAAGTTTTATTTCTTTAGCTTAAGATTTGGACTTGATGTGGTATTGAATTATTTTCTTCAACCTTGTGTTTTCATAATTAAATCTATCTATAGTTTGGGATCTGAAAAAGAATGTCAAGCTATCCTTATTTTTATCTTCTGATTTTTCTTCGACAATTTTCTTATTTATAAAGTTTTAAGGATTTTATCTAGTAGATATTGCGGAAAGTTATTATTAGCAAATTTCTGTTTAATTCTTGAGAGCTCTGCCGTCAAAAAGTTTCCAGTTCAAGCAATACGTAGCTCTATGCAGTAAATTTTAATTTAGGCGCGGATTTTGTAGTAAGGCTGTTGACGGCGTAATAGTAGCATACTGAAGTCAGTGCTATGGTGAAACCTTGAATTTAGGGTATTATAGGCCTTTTGTCAGTAGGTTTGACGGTAAATACTGTGGTAAGGGGCTCCACTTGGAATCAAAGGAGATGTAACGTCTAAAAATAAAAAAGAAGGAAGTTATTTTCAGAGTTTTTTCGAAAGTAAAATTTAGGACACTTAAATCTTGTTAATAACAACTTTCCCCAATATCTACTAGATAAAATCATTAAAACCTTTATAAATAAGAAAATTGTCGAAGAAAAATCAGAAGATAATAAGGATAGCTTGACATTCTTTTTCAGATCCCAAACTATAGATAGATTTAATTATGAAAACACAAGGTTGAAGAAATAATTCAATACCACATCAAGTCCAAATCTAACAATAAAGAAATAAAACTTAGATCTTACTACAAGCCATTGAACTTCTCTATGTTTTTCTGACAAGAAGCTAGTGGACTAAAGAGAATGTGAATCATGTGGTATACCAATTTCACTGTAATAAAGATGGCTGTAATGCCTCTTACATCGGGAGTAGTATAGTGAGCAAGAACGACATTTTCCAGCATTCCAGATTCCGTAGATTTATCTGGAAAATCTGGAATGTTGGTAACATTTTTATTATTTTTTTTTTCTGGAATTTTTCGGTGTTCATCTTATTCACTCATGTATAATATATACGCGACCAACCGTAGATTTTTTTATTTCGGAAGCTTGACCGGAGCCGGAGCCTGGAGGCGCATAAAAGAGCGCTGCAGCCCTCGTTCGCCAACAAGTTGTCCGCGCGTTTTTCGCGGTCGTTTCAAGCGTTTTTTCTACGATTTTCAAGTATTTTTTGCATGCAGATCTTTCGTCATTAGAACTTTTATCTTCGCTCCCTCTTCAGGTGCATCCTCGATGTAGACTGAATGACACTTGTATTTTAATTTTATTCCTTTGTCTTGAAACATCTGTTTCCCATAGTTCTTATGACCTTTGACATGAACAAGAAGGGGAAAAATACATTTGCCGAAGAAGTGAAGGGTAAAGGCATATATCATTGTTTCTTAAAAGGGGAAAAATTTAAGCATATATATATGCATACAAACACACAGGCACACACACACACACACATTACAATGTATTATATATAAATATATATATAGTATATATATATATATATTTATTTATATTGGTTATATAATATAAATATAGTATATAATCTCTCACATCTATATAGTTAAGAGATTGTATATGATCTACGTAAGGAAAGTTACGTAATATGTAAAACTCCTCAATTTACACACTTGGAAGAATTGCACATAGACACATAAATTCACTTTATAACTTGCCATATTTGTTTAGTCACTTGTGACTATATATTCCTATTAAGGTTAATCCAAGTAATTGTTCTTTCGGAAGATAGTGCTCTCACTGGCAATCATATTAAGTACGTGTCAATTGTAGGCGTAAACGATAAAGAGTAGTTAAACCACGTAATACTGAGCTAGAAGATGTTGAAATGAAATATTGCCTAGACATATTCAGCGTAAACGGAATGGCGTTCGAAGAAAATTCGTAAGAGGCCGAAAGGGAGGGTGGATAATGGCAGAGTCTTTAATGAATGCGATACTCCGGAATTGACACGGGAGAAACTTTGAAAACATTCGCCGAAATTACAGTTTTGCAATATTATATTAGAGATAAGATTGTAGCTATACTGCCAGAATAGATATATAGGTGATGGGATGTAAAATCTGTTAGATGATAGTAGACTAATTATTAGCTGGTCTCAGGCGGTATATATGTATGGAATCGCATTCATAGGTGACATACAGATTAAATTCGCCATATAGTATATATTAAGTCGGGTAATAGTATATTCGAGGGACGTTATAATCTTCACATTTGGTTATATTGTAATAGGCACATATGTTAAGGTAGATAGTACATTGAGTGCAGACTAATATGAAAAGTCGGTGTCGTATACGGAATAGCACATGATTCTGACATCTACCTATTCACTACTAAGAGAGAGCAGATTACACCAAACGTCTCTAGCTATATCGCTATATAGACTTTTTGATATGATTTTCTTGGTGCAAATGACGATATATTCACTAGAGTATATATTATATCATTTAGTAGATAATATAATGTAGCTCTTAGGTATTTTGATTTGGAGTATTCAATATGTGATGGTATATATATAAATAAATGATCAAGAGATTGTATGGTTTCACAGGGGGAACTTCGTAGAATGGAGAAAGTAAAGCTCTGGTAAAATCTGAGTGAATTTAAATTAAACGATTCAAATAAAAACTATATTATGAATGGGATAAGAGAATGTTATAATGTCACCATCTGATGGAAGCAAGAACGTCACTAAGTAAATTACATAAGCGTATATGAAGAAATGGTACTCTAAAATACAAATGATAATGCGGTTGTATATATGATGATTGCGTGGTGTTCATACAGATGTTAGAAGTGTATGCGCGACATAATAAATCCGAACGCATTACAAACAGGCAACTCTCTCATT
>JABUQX010120556.1:22500-25836 GCA_015478945.1 Trachelipus rathkii | reverse complement strand
TTAATATATATATACTTACGAGGATGTGAGTTAAGCCCGGAGTTTTGCTAAACTTAACGCTTTTATCTTTAAAGCTTCACAAACGCGACGTTTATTTGATATAGCAGTGACACGTTTGATGAAGAGTAGCTCATCATATCATAGTTCAGATGCTAGAGATAATTTGAATATTGGTCTACTTTGTTAAGGGACGTTTTGTTAGATATCTACTATTTAAAGCTGTTGCGATATGTTGGGAAAAGTGGGAAAATACATTGATGGGTTTTGTATGTCCTGTTAGCTATTTACCTTTTTGATAAGTAGGGACACTTCGTTTGAATGTTTAGGCAGATTACTTCAGTACCGTGGAGGTATGTTAGGTTTGTGCGTTGTACATTATTCGGGCGTAGTTCAGGTTATGATATGTTAGCTTTATTGATGTGAAAACTTTGTTACCCTTAGCTTAAATTCGGTAGTCTGTTTGAAAAAACAGGTTTGATATTTTTTTTGTTAATATATCGATGTTCAAGTAAAAATAGACAATCGATTAGTCGTTACCATGCATACGTTTGAAAAAGTTTGAATGAGGTTATTCCTGTATGCCAGATGGTTAGTTAGCTTTACGTTCGTGTAAGTATGGGAACTTTGTTATAGAGAGAGTGTATTTATTTGCAGCGTAAAGGTATGTTAGGGTTTGTGCGTTGTACTTATATTCTTAGTTCAAGCTATGATATGTTAGCTTTAGTGATGTTGAACTTTGTTACCTTAGCATATATTAGTTGGTCAGTATATGTAAAGACTTATTTTTATGCTATGTTTATCGCAAAGGATGGATACTGCGAAATATGATCTTGGGGAAATCAATAGGAATCATAGTTTAGTCAATGAAGGGCTGCGGGTGAGGAGGGGAGTTTAAGAAGAGTGGGCGGGTGGCGTTTTGTTACTTACCTGGCTTTTACATTTTAGGGTCAAACTATATGATTACGACATTTACACATGATAATTTGTTATTGCGAAAGAATTACTTTTACTGTTATGTTTGGGATAACTTTGTTTTTTTATATTATGTTTGGATTAATCTTTGGGTTAGTGTTTACCGAAAATTTATTGTTGGGGTATTGATGATGGTTGGTAAGAACTTCAGATCGAAGATTTTTGTTAAAGACTAAGTTACTATGGCTCAATATAAAAAACTACTTTCTTCCCGTTACGCGATATTCGTTGGGTCTTACGATAGATTTGACACGGTGGGTTGGAATAGAGCATAATGATTGTGTCTTTAAAATTAGCATGTTAATGCCAAAGATTTACTCTGGTTGGGAGAGTTAAGTGCGTTGAAAAAAGTGTGAAATCGGGGGAAGTCATGTTTGTAGGCTGTGTGAGTGCTTTAGATAGTGGTGTTATGGCGATGGGTAGACTTCGGTTTGGTTGTGGGGTTATTTTCTGTTTTTGTGTGATATGTTTATTCGGGTGCGGGGTTATGTGGTGGATTTGTGTGGTGGTAGGGTAACCAGCTATCATCTTGAGGGCTTTAATCTGCACATTTTCTAATTTATGACCATTGGGCTTTTATTATGTGTGAACTTATGGTTTGAAGGTTAGCATAGTATTCCGTTGGTGTAGTGAGATAAAGAACTTAATTTGTTTTGTTTATGATTATCTCGATATAAACAAAACAAAGCACATATGACAAATCAACATCAAGAATAGATCTGGAATGGGGGAAGGAGGAGGGGAGCAAAAGGGCTTAGGTGGTTTTGATGTACTGATTTAGTGATTTAGGTTGCTTTAGGATCAGTAAACTATTACACTTAGCTATGATATATTCAATTCAAAGAACTTATTTTTATGCTGAGTTCTGGATGAACACTTTGCTTTCGTGGTTGTGCCAATTATTCCATAGAGGGAATTATTAGTTAAAGGGTAGGTTTTATGATGAGAATTAATTGTTTAGATATTTTATGTTAATGTACAACTTTGTTGAGCGTTCAGCATATATTCATTGGTGCTGTAGTGAACTAGCTTAGAGAAGCTGTATGATATTTTGTTGTTTAAATATGTACCATGTTAATGGTAAATTTAACATTGTTCATGTTAGAGATAATGCTTGGACCGAGTGTGGAAATAGGCGTTTACGGTTTTAGTACTGATAATGTTCATGATTTACTTACTGTTGGTTAGCTGTGGATTTGTTATGTTAAAGTTTATGTCCGTGCATAGCAGGTGTGTTAGGTTTGTCGTTTTGTATTATATTCTTAGTTCAGGTAGTGCTATGCTAGCTTTATTAATCGCTGGAAAACTTTGTTACGAGTGTGACTTGCATATGATTCGTTGGTCAGTGCGGCTATAAAGAACTTGATTTTTATGTTAGTGTTTATCACAAGAATGATATTACGACAATTCGTGCTGAAACTAGTGGATTTAACAGAGGTGGAGGAGGGGATGGAGGGGAGAAGGGAGGGGAGGGTGAGGTTTTGATTAGCTGATTTACTGTTTTAAGAAGTAGGGGGTGTAAAACGCTAAATTTTTTTTAAGCATAATTATAGAAGATGAATAAAATTTTGGTAGAGAAAGTTTTTTATTTTTAAAGAAACTAAATAAATATAAAAGTTTTAGTGTTAAGCTATAACAGAATTGAGTTGAGATCATAGAGTCAATAAGTTAGTGGAGGGGTGGCGGAGGGTATGGGTGGGTGGCCTGAGTTATCCTGATTTTGCTTGATTTACTGCTTTAGGATCATTAAATGTTTTTTGTTTTTACTTTAATAAACATCAACGGCAAGCATAAAATTTTACGGTAAAAAGCAAAAGTCTTTTTTAAACGAAAAATGAATAAATTACAAAGATAAAATAACTTGAACGAATATTTATTAGAGAACTAAGAAAACATTAAATGCTAAAAAGTAATATTTTTAAAAATAAGACCTTGCGTCAACTCAAGCACTATGCTCTTATCCTTCTGTCCGTATTATCCTGTTGACTCATAGTATCCCGTTTCAGATTTAGAAAATTTCACCCTTTCTAGTGGTCAATTTTCAAAGATTTTGATGCTCTTTCCCAACACCATATGAGCGTAGCGGACACGGATAACGCTCGTGTGCGGTGACGAAGTTAGTCTTATAAGAAAGGTGTAGTACGAGTTTTCATCCTTCTATGTCATTTTTTCATAGATTTGGGGTACAGCCATCCTATCAAATGGCGTAGCATCAGATGTTTACCAACGATGGCTGCACCGAGGTACCTTGATCACAGGAGTGGCATACCAAGTTTCAAACCTTCTCATTGTCCTTTTCGAAAGGTATTGGGGCAGCAGCCCAAACACATATGGGTTCGCGTCAGCTTGTACTGTCGGCTATAG